>SNQJ01S0068134.1:67828-107284 GCA_010110895.2 Picea sitchensis | reverse complement strand
CTCGAATTTGTGCTAAATATTCATTGACTATGGCAACAAATACATTCCTGCTAGGTATGGAGTTAGGGAAGATATGCAAAAAATCCACTAAAGTTTTACCCATGTGTGCACCCAATAACTACAGGGCATATATGTCTCATCAAATCCAAATCAAATTCTTTGCATCTGCATATATTCCCCTTTTGTTGTGCAAGATAAGGCAATTCCGACATGCTTTAATCTTGTACCCAGTTCAACTAATAAAATACTAACTCTGAAAGTAGCAATACAATCCTTTGTTTCAGTCAAATGAATTTAAGTAAAATTTTTGGCATCAAATATGACCGGAGGAAGATCGATCCTCCTTTGGCCCCTTATTAGCACTAAATCCATTGACTAGCTAACATATTAAACAATTCCTTACTATAAATATGCAAAACGATTAATTCTTAACATGAATATATGGATGGTGGAAACATAGTACAAACTGCATAAATAAAAGGAAAAACCATAGAGTTTGGGAAAAATTTATCCTGGAGGTAAAAGAAGGTAAAATCCAAAGATGAAAATATCAATCGTGCAAGATCATTTAATTCCCTTACTCATGACCAGATACCAATTTGATGTCATGAGACATTAACAAATATGAAAGCCTTCCTAACTCAATTCAAAATACACATGAAAAGATAAATGCAAGTTGTGGTCAATATCTGAAAGTTTCTTACATGAGAAAGGTAGGTCGAGTCATAGGCATTTTCATACAATAGTATAATATTATGTGCTTCATCCTTGCACATCCTTGAATTTATAGGCAATTTCAATAACTCTAAAATACCTAGAATTCTGAGAACTATTGTGAACCTTCAGATCTAGAGATCACGACGATCCCCCACATAGTGGTGGACTCATGCTAACAACTACTTCAATGATGAGCTTGGATTTGTATGTTTTTTTTCTGGAAGCGGTCCAGCTGGCCAAGTGATGTAGAGCAACTCTGCTCTTTTTACTATTATTTCTCCTAATATCCTTACACGGTATCTGCAAACACTGCAATAAACTTACATGAACAGTGTACATAGATTAAGTTTGAACAGGGGCATCATTTTATGCTTTCCACACAAACACAGGTTTTTTGACATGGTTTCAGGCTGAATTCTACTGCTAAATTACATGAACAAAGTATGTAGATGAAATTTGAATGGGGGCATTGTTTCATCCTTGCAACACAAACATAGGTTTTTGAACATGGTTTCACGATGAATACCAGTCTTTACAATCTCACTTTCATGGAAAAGCCCTCTTTTGGGTGATACTTTTAGATGGCTTGGGATAGCTATAAATCATTGTGGCATTCTCTATGGTTGATCGCCATTGGTTTTCTGTGGAAGTATCTATGTAAAATTAGTTTTCAGGAAGACCCCTCTTCTCTTAGCCTTGGCGATTGGAGAAGCTTTAAGCATGAGTTGTGAGAGTCAAGCTCAATGTCTTTCATTGTCATGTTGAGTCTCTTTCTATTGGTGCACAAGCACATATGCTAGCTTTTTTGGCCTTTTAAGGGCATGATTTTATTGGAACCCCTATTGTTTGAATGATGTAGGTTTTTTGTTCCATGATATACAGATTTGACCTTTGAATTAATATAATGTACTATTTCACAAATAAATAAATAAATATCTGAAATTAATAGAGGAATATTTATCATCATACATTCAGTTTTTCTCCTCCTTGAAAGGCATTATACATCTGCAAAAATTTTCACGCAATGTTTTTGTCTCACTCTCTGCATGCAGTTTTCTCTCCAAATATCAGTAGGTATAACAGAAAAACAAATCATTAAAGCCACCAATAGATCAAGTCTGTAAAAATATCAGAGCAGAAAGTTATTAAATATGGGCCCCCAAAACACAGAAAGCCTCCATTCAATTATATGTTCCAAAATCTCCTTCTATTCTCTAGTTTACATCAATTTAATGTTTTTCCCACAAATTCCTAAAATCATTCATACTAAAGAAAACCGTTTGTAATTTTATAAATGCCAAAATATATGGGATTCCAATATGTCTCCTCAATTTTCCAACGAGAGAGCAACTCACTACTCCTAAAATTTCGGGCATGCCAAATGCCCTTAAAATTTTTGCAATCTTCTTTAGTTTGTGGGCTTGCTATGTGGCCCATCATGCACACAAATAAATCATCATGACTTTGTTTCTTGTTATATGTAATGACATGTACATGTGTATGGACTTTTTTATGCCCAAGTGGTTGTGTTTTGATGATGGACAATTTTAGTACTAAACTCACCTGATTTTGATTTTGTTTGTGGGGACTGCTAGGAGAATAGAAATTCATGTATTGGGTTTATTTTCTCATGGCATGTAGTTTTATTACTTTTAAATTGTATGTTTTGTTATTATATAACCTAATGGTCTAGCTTGCATTTCCAAACATTTTTACGTTCCAACACATATCATATACAGGTAAGACCATCCAACATATTCATAATAAACTTGAACTTGAGCTTGTGTTAGAGAGTGTCAAGGCAAAGCAGGTTCAAAATTCTCTTCTTATGGATAAACAAGATACGACAAAGCAATTGCAGCAAGCTGGTGCTTCAGCTAAGATGTATAAACAGAAGATTATGCGCCTTGAAGAACAGGTGCAATTATGAAGTATATGCAATTGTCTTTGGGTAATAGCCATGTTATTTTTGTTCTCATCTTTTCCTCCTCCCCCTTGTTTATTTTGAAGGTGAGGGCTTACTTGGATCAAATTGGAAAGGTTACTAAAGATGGTCGACAGTATGCACTTAATTTAGATAGTACAAAATGAAAATTGGTAGATGTAGAGAAAGAGTCACGGTCTCTCAAGGCTTGTCTTGAGGCTATGCAAAAGGAGCCCGAATAGTGCAAACACAGAATTACTGATCTGGAAGTGGAGTTGAAGAATGAGAGGTGAGTTAAAATAATTTTTTCCTATCTTGTACATCATTCTTGTCATGTACTACATGCCTCAACAATCCAATCCGTTATATTGCATGCACCAGGTTTGGGAAAAAGAGAATTGAGGAAGAAGTGGTCGCTTTGAACACAAAATTTACATGCCTCAGTTCCCTTAATGACGGTGAAACAACTGTAGAAAGACTTCAAGAAGAAATCAAAGAGTACAAGGCAATTTTAAAATGCAGTGTTTGCCATGATAGGCCCAAAGAAGTAAGCATATTAAATCCAACATTTATATTCTTAAATGTTTCAGTGTTTGTTAGTGACCTTAGTGTCATTGCGTTGAACGCTGCAAAGGGGAAGTTACAATGTTCATTTTCATCTTAGATTTATTGGATTTGTGATCAATTTGAAAGTAATTTTATTTGTGCTTTATGATAGGTTGTGATTACCAAGTTCTTCCACTTGTTTTGTGGCCCTTGTATTCAACGGAACTTGGAGACCCGTCACTGCAAATGTCCAGGATGTGGTACAGGTATTAAACGGAATGATGTGTGGACTGTATACATATGATTTGCATGGTCAATATAATCTGGTTTTCTATCAACAAAGAACAATGTAGAGGTTTAAGAGTGAAGTTGGAGTTTACAACCATATTGTGTTGGTAAAGATGTACCCAAAAATATTTCATTGGGTAGAACAGGTTCGAGGACATACTTTTGTGTCTTAGACCATCTCCCGTTGAAATTCATGTAAAATACTAATTGAAAATAGTGATTCATGGTTTAGTGTAACCTTCCCCCATTTTAGGAGGGTTTTGTTTTACTGTTGGGTTTTTTTTCTTCTCAACATGCTGAGAACTGGTGTAAATACCATCCATGCTTCAAAGTTAAATCTTGGCGTTGTTGGTGCAATCTCTTTCGGGTCTCAACATTAGAGTTATTGGGGTGGATTTGCTTGGTCTGTAAGTGATTTAAACTCCTCTGTAAGTTATTTAAACTCACATAAAAAAAACATATGATTTCCTACCTTGCCTGGAGTTGTTTGTTTGCTTCATAGGTCTTGATATTGATATTGTATTTTTTTTTTAAATACCTACAAAACCATCGCTATTGCGACGTCTTGGAATCTCTTCACGTCGCTCTTTCCACCTCCAGGACGTCGCTTTTTCCACATCCAAGAGTGTCTCTCCCATAGCAACCACGTCGGAGTTGATACCTCATCTTGTCGATCTGGCCACCTCCACAACATCACTCTTGCTACCTTTGAACTGTCTCTCTTGCCGCCTTCAAAACATCTCTCTTGTCACCTTAAGGACATCTCTCTTGCCACCTTTGAAACTTCGCTCTTACCACGTTTAGAACGTCTCTCTTGCCACCTTTGAAACGTCTATCTTACCACCTTAAAAACGTCTCTCTTTCCACCTTCATGACGTCTCTCTTTCCACCTTTGAAATGTCTCTCTTGCCACGTTTAAAACGTCTCTCTTGCCACCTTCAGGACGTCTCTCTTGCCACGTCCAGGACGTCAGTCTTGCCACGACCTAGACGTCGGTCTTACGATGTCTATATGGGGGTTGAAAAATCGAATTAATGGTGACACATGGCGTCATAGAACGTCGCAATATAGACGAACACTTTGTCATCGGAAAAGCGACGTCCTGTGAAATGACGTTTGAGGGGGTCCAATGTTTGTTGTTCTTCCGACAATATAAAGTGGCAATTACGTCGAACGTGCCGTCAGAATTTGACCCAGATGCACTAGTGGCTACTACCTCACTTGTATGAAGGTTGTCCCCACCACTTGAGATAGGTCATTTGGAACTCCTAGGAGGATGTTGGGGGTTTTGATTACATTCCTCCATTCATGAGACTCCCTATCACACAAGGGCGTGACCTTGTGCTCATTGATGATGGGGCGTTCCTTTCATGGTGATGATGGCTTGATGGGATATTTCACCTTATATGGAGGAAATTGTACCCTTTCTTGAGGATGTTTCATTTGGAGAGATTATGAGGCACCTTTCCGCGTATGATAGCACCCTTTCATGATGGGATGTTTCACTTTGATTATAAGACATATCACTTTTTGACAATGGGGCACCATGATGTGACATTTGGGGATTCTTGGTGATGGAATGACACCTTTAGATGATAGTCCACACCCCTTGAAGCCATGGGGTGCCTTGATGTGATGTTTTGAGGCTTCTTGGCACCTTTTGCTGAAATTTAACACCCTTTAGATGATGAGGCACCTATTGAGATGAAAATTTCCACCCTTTCATGGAAACTTTTCACTTACATCTCTCATATAAATAAGAATTGTTTATCATTTTGTAAATCATTGCTACTTGTGGAGATTTATCACTCTTGTAGTCTACTTCTACTTATTCTCTTTCATGAATGATTCTATGGATGGTTAACTAGGGTGAGTTTTTGGGGAGCTATGCTTGTGGATCTTCTACTACTACTTGGATGACGTGGAAATTAAGGTTATGATGGATGGAAGATGTTTTGAGTAAGAATTCTATTTTCATCTCATGGTTCTATTTATGCATTGTATATTTTTAGATTGATGTTGTTTTTCTAGTGGTGGTTGTTCATCCTCTTGGATCATTCTTGAACAAACCCTCTTGTCAAAATTCTTGGAAGGTTCACTAGTGGAGGAATCTTCCCTTGCATCATCCCTTAATATTTTAGGAGGATTTCCTAGGGTTAGTAGTGGAAAACCTCTAAGCCTCACCCTAAAATAATCTACTTCATACTCCCAAAGAAGAATCTTTAATTGACTGATATGCCCAAAATAATAGGCACTAGTCTTTTCCTCCATAATAGTCAATCATATAGGGTGTTTAGGCATACTATTGACCTAAACTACATTGTTGAAACCCTAATTTAATTTTTTGAAGTGTTATGATAGCCATGTAAAGTAAAACGTCTAGGGATTTAGGGCTAATTTTTGTTGTTTATTTTTTTTATTTTATTGGAAATTAAAACCCTAATTTAAGCTAGTATTTAGCCCTCTTATTTACTGAAAAATTATGTGATCAAAGGGATATTATTTCTACTGCTACAATCTTTTATTTACTACTTTAATATTTCATTTACTGTTGAAAAGTAAACTATCTTACTGTTGAAATAATGTTTACCATTGCTTAAAATTGTGTATTTCACTACTGAAAAATCTCTATAGTATTGAAGATCATTTAATTTACCAGTGTAATAGTTTCTTTACTACTATTATAATTTATTCCATTGTTGTGATTTCATACATTTCTTACAAACTTTACTATACCCTTATACGTTTTCTTTATTTCTATTTTTGGGGGATCTTATTAAACTTGTACTTGACTTGGGGAGTTTATTTATTATGTTCGAGTCCTTAATACTTAAAATGTGGAAATTGTTTTTTTCCACCATCTCTCTATTGTTTTTCCTATCCTTATCTTGGTGGTAGTGTGAGTAGTCACCCTAGTGGGGCCTAGACTTTATTGCTTGCCTAGGGATTCTTTGAGGCTAACGAGGAAGCCTCCCTTGTGTTGGATACTATTATGTCACTAAAGAGAGGGAATTTTTTTCTTAGGTGATAGTGGCAACATATTCCATGTTCTACTAGTCTTAGTACCTTGTGAAGGCTTTACACTTCGTGCTATATTGTGTGGTAACATTTTGGCACCATTGCTAGAGAAAATTGAGTCTTTTTTCTTGGATATCTAAAGTCTATGTTTCAACCTTGTATGATGAGTATAAATCAAATCCTAACCTAGTTTTCTCCTATGGTGACTCCATTGAGGGAAGAATCCCTTTTCCATATGTAAATTTTGAATACTCTATGTTTGTAAGGTGAAGAAATCATTATTATAAAGGCATTGAAGATTCACCTTAGCGACTCCACAAATATTTTTTAAGGTGTCATCTTATTTTCAGATTTTGTATAAATTTCCATGTTATCAAATGAAGGAATCATGACACCATGGGAATTTCATTGGTGTATCCTATGGGATACCAAATAACTTCCCTCAAAATGGGAAAGAATATTGTGAGGAGATTTAATGGTGATGCTCTTTGTGTTGTTTTGCATATCTCATCATTCCTTGACTATGCTTCAAATCTCATTGAGAGACATGAGGATGTTCTAATAAGATTATTTATATGTTCTTTGGGAGAATATCAATGGAGATGGGTCAAGAATTGCACTAGCCCGGAGAAGAAAACTTCTTGTGTAGGTTTGATCCAAGTCTTCCTCAAACATTGGGGGCCCTCCTCTCCAAGGTGGGGGGGTTTTTTGAACGCCTTATGATGGCCCTGGATTAATATGAAGAAGAATCCATCAATATTATACAACTACAACATATTGATGAAGAATTTTTACTCTAATGTTCCCATGCTAGAGCAACAACTATATCTTGATCCCATACATCAATATTTTGATGTAGAAACTTTGAAGATCAAGCACCTCAAGACTTCAATGAAGAACAATAACATGAAAAATATATTCATGAAGGAAGTTATCAAATTGATGAAGAAGAGAAAGAGACACCTCATGAATCTATTGAAAAAGAAGACCTTGATGAATCATATCATGTTGAACATCAAGTCCATGAAGAAGATCATGTTGGAGAGGGTACCCCTCCTCGTGAAGATAATAAACTGATATTTTCTCCTCCATTTAATGAAGATAAAATTTGTGGTAGATTGTACTCCTTTACAATTTTTTGACTTCTATGATGCATGCTTTGATGATTTGGAAAGTTAAGATTTTTTAGGAGAACCCTTGGAACCCAATGATCATACAATTGAAAATATTGATTAAACTTTCTCCATGTTGGAAGGCTTAAATGGGATATGGTGTTTCCATTTTGATGGGATGGCTACAATGTATTGATGATGGCTCGAGAATGTTTCATTTGGAAACATTTTTTAGAGAATTTGTATGATCACTAGGACAAATATAATATATACAGTGTGATGTATATTTTGGAAGTAGAAAAGAAGGATATGTTCAAACATGTGTTTTAACCACCTAGGACTTATTCATTAGAAAATTCTCATGGAAAATTACAACCATATCCTAGGAGACATGATCATTAATATTTTGAGCACTTGGAGTTATCATGAAGAGAAAATTTGTCAGCCACCACTATGCTCAAATTTTTATGAACATTCATATGAAAAATATGCATTAGATCACTTTTATGAGGATATGATTCACATAGGGCAACAAGTATTTCATAGCAGGAATTTCCAACCATATTTTTCTTCATATTTACCTCAATATGTGATTGGAAATACTACTGGAAATTGTGGTTTTGATGTTGATATATCTATGGGGAAAATGTGGTAACATGCTTTGTTGTAGTTTCCACCCACAGAATATCAACAAGCCCTAAGTTGGTAGCTATTTTTTTCAAGTTCTGAATTTACACCCATTTTTTCATCCCCATATTTGATGGGAAACCATGAGGTATGTTGGAAGTTTGGTTGTCATCGATGTATACGTGGTCACCGAACTAAGCAGTCAGGAAAAAAAAAAATTACATCGATGCAGGAGATTCTTGTGAGGACACAGCTCTTAGAAATAGCACTACATTCTTGCCGAAATCACACCACGGGACACAAGCTCAAAATAGTGATGAGATGACACAGAGCGCCAAACTGGGGATAAATATACCTTTGCATCACATGGGAATATAAGTTTAGAAGAAATAGTGTTGCATCGCGTTGGATGCAAGCTCAAAAGAAATAATGTTGCATGGTGCAGATATTTCATAGGTTTATTTCGATAACCATCTTCCATCCATCCATCCATTCCTTCCTCCATCCACTGTCCTCCGTCCATGTCCATTCCATTCCATTCCATTCCATTCCTTCCATTCCATTCCTTCCATTCCATTCCTTCCATCCATCCCTCGTCCATCCATCCATCCGTCCATTCCATTCCATTCCATCCATCCATCCATTCCATTCATCCATTCCATTCCATTCCATTCCATTCCATTCCATTCCTTCCATTCCATTCCTTCCATTCCTTCCTTCCATTCCATTCCATTCCATCCATTCCATTCCATCCATCGTCCATCCATCCTTCCATTCCATTCCTTCATCCATTCCATCCATCCTTCCATTCCATCCATCCATTCCTTCCATCCTTTCCCCATTCCATCCATCCATTCCATCCATCCTCCGTCCATCCTTCCTTCCTCCATTCCTCCATCCTTTCCTCCATCCATTCCATCCATCCATTCCATCCGTCCTCCATCCTCCATCCTTTCCTTCGTCCATCCATTCCTCCGTCCATTCCTCCGTCCATCCATCAGTCCGGCTCCTCCTCCTTCCATTCCATTCGTCCATCCCCTCCATTCCTCCGTCCATTCCTCCATCCATCCGTCCTCCATTCCGGCCACTCCATTCCTTCCATCCCTCCATCATCCATCCGGGCTCCATCCATCCATCCATTCCATCCATCCTCATCGTCCATCCTTCCATCCATCCATCCATCCACTTTCCTCCATTCTGTAAAAGTGGGGATCGAATAAAATCCCAGTGAATGAAGACTTCGATCAAATAGAGAAAAATGCGACTTGGGAACTTGTTCCAAGACCTAAAGATAAAATTTAATTTGGAACCAAATGGATATTCAAAAACAAACTTAATTAAAATGGATAAATCATAAAAAATAAATCCAGACTAGTATGAAAGGGATATGCAGTGGAAGGGTGACTTTGGATAAACCTTGCTAATATGAGTTAGAATCCAGCCGAGAATTGTTTTAGCATTTGCATGTTTCAAAACTTCAAAATCTATCGGATGGATGTCAAGTCATCATTCTGAATGGAACTATAGAAAGAAGTCTACATAGAACAACAGAGGTTTAGGTTTGTGAGAGAAAAAGCGATTTATGTATGAAATTAAAGAGAGGCTTTGTATGTGAACCTAAACAGGCTAGAGCATGGTTCTCAAAGACACCCGATCAATATCTACAACAACAAGGATATATAAAGAGAGGAACTATTGGTAGTAATTTATATATATATAGAATTAAGAACAAAATATGATTGTTGTAATGGTATATGTGGATGATATATTAACTGAGCCGATATACTAAACAAATAATTTGCCACAATCTGAGAGAAAGAGTTTGAGATGCCTATGTTAGGTGAATTAACTTTCTTCTTAGGTTTAGGATTACACAAACAGAAAAAGGCATATTCATATGACAAAGTAAATATGTCAAAGAAATTCTCAAGAAATTCCAAATGGAAGATTTCAAAGCAATGAGCACTCCTATGGTGGAATTTTAGTGAGATTAGCAGATAATGATTCACCAAAGAGTAGACCGGAACTATGTATAGATCTATGGTTGGAATTTTTCTCTATTCAACAACAAAAGACTGACATAATGCGGGTTGTAGGACCGTGGGCATGTTTCAAAATCCCACGCTTAAATAAACTCACTTAAAATGGGTAGAAGAGACATTTGGGGTATCTGACTACATAGACTTTGGGATTATGGGTGCAAACAAAAAAGTTTTCTTTGAATGCATATATTGATGCATATTGGGCTGGTAGTATAGATGATATGAAAAGAAATAGTGGAGGAGAATTATTCCTATGAAAGTTTACAGTGGCATGGATAATTAAGAAACAAACATCTATATCATATCCACAGAGAAATTACGAATAAAATTTTATTACTACCGTATCCCTGGATGAAACAAACACTAGAGATTTACAAATTGAAATACCAGTGTGTCACTATAAACAGCTATATCTAGAATCATGTGCACTCTAAAACCAAAACTATATCCCACAATCAAATATAACATTTCACAAGGAGTGGGGTTACTCAAAGAGTGGTGAAATTAGAGTATGTAGACACAAACAAACAAATTCTGGGGACATTTTACCGACCTTACCCGAGGAAGCACATTTGAAAATGTGGGTATAAATTAGGAGTATGTCATCTCCCTAAATGAGCTATAAAGATTCATGGAAAAGGGAATCAAAAATGTAGTGGAACATCACTTCGGGGAGCATAATCTTGAGGAGACAGCGGAAATATCCCTTACGTCATTGTGTCAGGGAGGGACAAAGTAAATTCAAGATATAAAATAAAAAGAGGATAATAATATAGTGAAAGGAAATTTTATTGTGTTCTCATCCAATGCCAAAGGGGGATATTATTTGGAGGTCTGGTTGTCATTGATATCAATGGTGCGAGAACCTGAAGCTCATAAAATAGAGGCGCATCAAGTAAGAAGTTGTGTAGGACATGAATGGAGAAATAGAGTTGCATCACACAAGACAAAATCTCATATAAATAGCGTTGAGATGGAGTGGCAGGAGGCATGAAGCTCAGGAGAAATAGCCTTTACACATGCATACGGGATGCAAGCTGGAGACAAATAGTTAGATGCTGAGATGCAATCTCGGAAAAGTATGCATGTGAGATCAGCTGAAAATATTATAGGAATAGAAATTGATAGATGTATCATGCTTAGTCCATCTAATATACCGCGTTCGACATGGAAATAATATCAAAACCACATTGTTGAGTCTCCTACCATGTGTGGCATGGAATTAGTATTAAAAGAGATATTGTTGAGTCCCCTCTGCTGACATGAGTATTGGTAAAAACCACATTGTTGATTCCCTAACAGCGCAACATGAAAGCTAGTATTAAAACCATTGTTGAGTCCTACATACTAGCTTATAGAAAGTAATAATAAAGCATTATTAGGTCCCCTCTGCCTTGATGTAGGAAGTAGTATTAGAACCAGTAAACTTTCGAGAATCTGAAAGGAGGCACAACCTCATTAATGACAAGTTCTGAGACTAATGAGAGTCATCCTCTTCCAGCTGACAGTTCTAGGACCACTAGAAGAAACAACAATTGTGACAGTTTAGAACATGAAGGAACAACTTGACAAGTTCACATGAGACCTAGAGGTTACAACTGATTGCAAAGAGTTTAGAGACAGAAAGGAAAAGCTATTCACGTGAAATCTGAGACAGGATTACACAACCCCATTTCGACAAATTTCGAGACACGAAAGGCACATCCCCACTGCGACTTAAAGCCACGATTATAGCCCTAAGTCAAATGCCCTGGAAATGGGTTGAAGGAAGTGGCTAGGTGGCCAAGACAGTTAGGCATGGAAATCAATATTTAATCCTAATTGTGATCCAATGGTAGTCGAGTTTTCAATGAAACTATAACTCTGTGTAATGAGGAAATTGTCAGTCTTAGTCACTTTTTGAAGGATTTCTCAGATCGATCATTGCATAAAAAACATTGACATAAGAAAGAACTAAACTTAATTAATTTAAAGGGGATTTTAATTCAATTCAAGTTAATTTCAATAACAATCTATTGTTACTGAAGAGAAACATTGATTCATTGAAGAGACACAATGGTTCAGTGTTTACACTATTGTGGTAAATATAAACCCATAAGAATGAAGAATGAAGTATGACTTAGGAGATATCTAAGTGTACATGAAGCAGAGTCACTAAAATATATGAGAGTACAAATAAAAATTGTCGATTGAGGGTGGAAGGAAGGAGTTGGAGACAGTGTATTACTACTTTTCAGTAGATCCTAAAACAATATTAGAGGGAGTTAGGTCTTGTCCCCTTCCAAGTTGGTGCTTGAAGCATTTGGGGGTTGGAGTCTCCTTTCAAGTTGGTGCTTGAAGAGCATAGAATTGCAACTTCCTTGGTGGGTGCTTTCAATGGAGAGGGAGTTGGTGATTACTAGAGTTGGTGTTCTAAAAATTATTGGTGTCCTTAACAATTAAAAATTGTTGTAATACAAACATTGTAATTCTTATTACTAATACACAATTCATTATTTTTTAAATTCATTGTTAATTTTTTTTTGGTTGAAAAAGTTTTTTTTTTTTTTTTATTGATTCACCCCCCTCTCTAAGTATTTCCAACAAGGTAGTTATTTTAAGCCCTAAATAGTGGCTCATTACTACCCCATGGTGGGGCTGTTGATTAGTAATGTTATTTTATTTATGTAGAAACTTTATTCCATTGGTTGTAATTATACCTCCCTAGTCTCCTATATATATAGGAGATGACATTTTGAGATCATCTTGGAATTGTACATTTATGTGGGCATAAGGAGGTTTCCCCCTTGGCCAGGAGGCTTATTATCTAAAGTTATCTCTTTTTCAAAGTTGAGTACTTATTACGAGGTTTTCTATGCTATTGATATTTGGTTCTTAACATATGGTGGTATCAAAGCTCAAGGTCTTGGGGTTTTATTTGCTTTATCCCCGAGAGACACCTTGGAATTTTCACTATAAATTTTTTCTACAATGTTTAGAAAGGAGCAGCTTGGAGGATATTTAATTATGGATAAGGTATATTGGGTTAAGCTCCACAGAGGCCTTACTTTGAATGCCTTTTATGCCCATTGGGGTTGGAATCATCCAAAGCTGAGTCATTCTGAAATTTGCCTGCCTCTAAAAAATTTTTGCAGTAGCATTCCAGAGACCTACATGGAGGCTATTCAAATAAATTAGTAATGTAGCTATGTTAAAAATTCAAGCTTCTGGTTCATCTTAAATTAATACATACACCTTGTGTAAGATAGGGTATCTGACTAATTCTATTGACTAGTCTCAAAGAAGGTGTTCGAATTAAAACAATCATGGCTCTTCTTCCTAGTGTATCCAAATAGAGTGAGACCAGTTGCATTGGATAGTGTAAGATCTTTGAGTATTTACAGTACAGTTCAAATTTTATAATAAATCATTTTGTGCGGGCCACGCTATATAAGTGAGATCTCTGGAAAGGCCAAAAATAAACAAGTTGTAGAGTTAATGTAAATTGCCAGCACATCCAATTTTGATCAGATTTGTAGCATTCTGGGGAGAATAAATATCATAGAACTACACAAAAGAAGGTTTCATATCAGGAAGGGGCCGAAATTTTGAGAATACTATGTAGAATAAAATATTGTCTAAGCAGCAGAGACACCTCAAATCAAGGTTCAAAGTGATGCTTGGCCAACATGCCACCCAAAGGGAACTTCTACACACCAAATAAGCCTCCGAGAGAAAATCCACCATGGACTCTTGATGAAGTTGAAGAAATTCCTAGGGACATAAAATGATTTACAAAAGAAGGCGATTAACAAAGATGAGCTACAAGAGATGATGGAGGTTTAAAAGGGAGATCATGGAAGGATTGAAAATTTCGTAATAGAGAGGATACTTGAAAGTGAAAATGTATCCATGAAATTCGCAGTAGGGAACACACTAGGAAAATTAGATCAAAAGAATGGAGAAAACTCCAACTTTGGGTTGAATACAAACCACATTCCTAAGATGATATAGGAAGTTTGATGGAAGGACCCAATTCCATGGATACTAGATGGAGCAATTCTTTGATCTACATAATAGTACCCACATACACAAAAGGTACAAATTGCTTCTTTATATTTAGAACCAAATCAATTTGTATGGTATCGATGGCTTTGTTCTCACAAATCACTCATCACTTGGACAGATTTGTGGAAGAAATGATAGAACACTATGAGGATACAGGGATCAATACCTTCTTGTGTCAGATAAATCTCAAGCAAAGAGGTTTAGTTACAAATGACATGGAGAACTTAGGAATTGAATATAAAGGTATCAGATATTCCGGATGAGCACTTGATTGATGTATTCATAGGTAAGGATAACATTATTCAACATAGGTTCACCTTTGGGAACCAAATCATTGGAGAATGCATTTGGGTTGCCAAAGGAAATGTTGAAAATAAAATATGGCTATGGCTACTATAAGGACCAATCCCAACATCTATAGAGAATAAATTATCCTTCTAAAACACCTCAACCTACAAGGTTGACATAGTGGAGGGAAAGAAAGAAAAGGCTTATGCTTTAGTGGCGGCAGTATTCTGATGGGGACATGCAAAATTATTGGGTGAAGAAATTATTCTACACCTTAGATTAATGAAGGAAGAAAGAAAGAACAAGAACCATCTCAAGATGTAAGCGTCAAACAATTTCATGTGAAGAGTTGACTCCCACGATATGGATGGAATGCATTGGTTTGGAATTGGCACGCAAACCCTCAAGATCGGAAGGATATATCAAAAAGAAAAGGTGTGAACCTAATTGATTAGGAAATTACTCATAATTTCATTCACTAAAAAATAGCCAAATCTCTCAATTGTTGTGTATCAACACGGAACAGTAGCAATTGAAGATGGAGGAACTATCAATTTATACAGGAAAATACAATAAGATCAATCTTACTATGGGAGGAATATGTAATGAATAGTCAATATTTCTACCATGGGTGGGTGTTATGAGTACTGCTAGAATCAATGGTTACAATCATTAGGAACAATGGATTTTAATTTTCAAGAACTTTCATGTAGAAATTTCCTTGGGAAGGAAAAGAAGTGACAAGAGGTATCTGAGTACGATGGGTGATAAGCTCTAATGGCATGACAAATTATTGAAAAGGGCATCAAGGGTGTTGTGCACAGCCTGCTCACTAGATGTTTCAAACATCTAAAGCCATCCTATTCCTCTAGATCTCCAAGGGATCATGATAAGCATTCAAATTATTTGAAGATATTCCCAAGGTCTTCCACCCACTCAGGAAATCATGATCCTTGATATTCACCTAATTCACAGGGGTGTTCCTCCTAACATTGGTATTACATCTGGATACATGCCCCGGAGAAGGAATAATTAGTATGGTTGAAGAAATGTTAGAAATTTGAAATTGATAGACCTAGCCAAAGTTCTTACTCTGCCATGAATTGGTAGTATTCAAAAAATATGGCTCATGGCATATGTGTCCATATTATATAGAGCTCAACAAGATCACTAGTAAAGATAAGTTTCACATTCTAGTCATTGATGGTGTTGGAATGTAGTGGTACATGGAGAAATCTATTTCCTAGGATCTTAAGTTGAGGGGTATCACCCAGTTAGAATGAAGGAAGAAGATATCCCAAACAACTATACAAACTCATGAAGGCCATTATGAATTTTTGGTCATGCCTTTTGGCCTTACAAATGCACCTTCCATTCCAAAGGTTGATGAATTCCATTTTTCAAAGCCCTTCCTTGAAAAAATTTGTGTTAGTATTTTTTGATATACTAATCTATAGCAAACCTTGGGAGGATCATCTGCTGACATGTTGACGGGTTCTACAACTACTAAAGGGAACTTAACAACTATATGCAAACCATCAAAATGTTTCTTTGGAATCAAGGAGAATTGAAGTATTTGGGTCATATTGTATCTCATGAAGGTGTCAAAGTGAATCCTAACAAAATTAAAAGACCATGATAGTGGACAATTCCCAAAACATTGAAGGCTCCTTACAGGGGATTTTGGGTTTAGCCAGGGATTACCTCTATAGAGTTGTTGTTGACACTGGTTAATCTGAAAATGATAAAGACTTATATTCTTGAAAATGTTGAGACAGTTGGAACGTTTTAGCATTTTTTTATTCAGTCAATTGCATGACACGGTTGGTGGATGTGACGTGGAGGCACAACAAATGATAAAGGGGTTCACCCTCTTGGCTACATCTCTTGGTCCAGATTTCAATGGATCATTTTTATTATTTACTCAAAGTGATAAAATATGTGCTTTACACAATGCTCCAAAATGCCAAATGGAATGGCTCCAATGAAAACACGAGCATTACCGCAAAACCCTAAGCTAGGCACTGGAAAGCCTTAGTTTGGCCAAAACTTGAGAAAATAGGCTTCACGGAGTTCCCTCCAAACTTGTTGTCTGGATGTAAAATGCACCTACTGTCTCCTCAACTTGGCCCCAATGTATTTGTGTGGCTTCGGCACGGGTGCAACCACACAAAGCGATGGTGGGATGATTAGGGCACACAGCCCCTAACCATGGATTCATTGGGCATATGGTCTATCTGACTGCCTTGCATATAAAAGGGCCAAGTCCCAAATCAAATGACGGCGACAAGTGTCGGCCGGTTTCATAGTTGGTAATAAAATCAGCGCCAATGCATTGACCACGGTCCTGTGTATGGACCACAGTTTATATGTGTTATAGCTCGTTCCAACTTCATGAGTAGTCACATGATATATATATATATATATATATATATATATATATATATATATATATATATATATATATGGATAGAGTGGGGCTTAGCCGATACTATCCACCATTCCAAAACACATTGCAATTCAAAATAATAAAACAAAACCATTTAGTGGTAAGAACCACTATAGTGAAGCGTGTGGGACGGTGGATCTTCCACAGATATACCACATTCGAGGAGGTCACGTGGTCGATTCCTGCCGACTACACGAGTTTTAACCAATGTTTAGGTGACATGTGGAGATATTAGTTAGGCCATGTAGCCATGTCCATTCTCATACAAACAAGCCAATACGTGTCTCCTTAACTTATCCACCACGGCCCGCCAAACACACACACTTCACGTAATGGCATTTCCATGTGTCATCACGGCTCGCCTTACTGATGTTATGCGATTTGTCGTAATAAATCCATCGCCTTTACATGCGATTGACTGTTTTTGCATGTTTGTTGGTTGAGCGAGCATATCTCTCATTCGGCGTCCATTTGAGACCCAAGCGAGTTGCATTGAGTTCCTTGGCCGGCCGAACCTACTCCGTTTGGTTTGAAGCAATTCAAGCACTTTAATTTTGAGCAAAATTTGATCCCTAGATCACACCTCCCCATTGAGCTTTTGGACCTTGACCTCCAAAAGACTATTGTCAATCTATTTGAAGATGAGGGTGGTTCCCTCACCTTTCCCAGCTCCTCAATCCGCCGAAGCTTGGCGGTTTGTTCCTTTAAGACCAACTTCAGAAAGATATTCCACATTTCCTCGTTTTGAGTTCTCATTCTCCTGTCAAGAACGGTGTCTTCATGCAATTTTTATACCAAAGATGTGCAGGAGGAATCATCTATGAAGGAATAGAACATGTTCTCCTTGATCATCAATCTAAGGAGGCTCATACAATTCAAATTCTCAACATTAACAAAGCGCATACATTTTTCATATAAGGAGGCAAATAAAGCGGTATTTTATTCGTCAAGAATTTTAAAGGACCATATCCGGATTGGTTTGGGTTTTACGCTATTTATCTTCTATCCTGTATAATCAATGTCATTCCGATGAACTTTTTACGCCTATCAATGTCATATTGACCATCAATAGCAATATCCTTCCCAAAGATAAAATCTAAGGAGATTTGGGAAAATAGCCAAAAAATGCTTCAAATGGCGGCGTTTGAGGTTGAAAGTGCTGCTTCGATTGTAAGCATGTTAGATGTGGTATAAATGCTCATCTAGAAGTTTAGGATGCTTCTTGCAATAACCACCATGAAGAGAAGATGCACCATTATTCTATTTACCACGCCATGCGACCATTGGTTTTAGCGGATGAAAAGTTGTGCTCTTTCCAGGTTTAGTCTCCATGAGTGCCCATAAACTTTCGACCAAACTTCCAATAAATCAAAGAATCAGATCAAAATAATGGTTAGGCAATCCAAAATGTACCCAAACATTAAAGAAAGAAGAACATTTGTCTGGATTTTCTCAAGCTGTAACACAGCTGCTAGGGCATCAAAATACGCATTTTGCTAAATCAATCAACCACAACATAAAGATAATCATGAGTTACGTTTTGAACAGGTAGACCTCCTACAAAGTCCATGAAATACTTTCCCAAGGACGAGAAAAAACTGGAAGTGGAGTATACAAACCCAACTTTCAATTGCTAGGTTTTTTTGTGGCACATAGCGAACATCTCGAACATATCTTGAAACACTTTCATTCATTTTAGATCAATAGCGATTTTCTTGCAAATTAGCCATTGTCTTGCCTACACCAAAGTGACTAGCAATAAGAGAAGAATGTGCCTACTCTTATTATGTTGATTCTTTCACCCAATGGAATACATAGCTTGCCAAGATGATAAAGATTATCACATTACACATGGTAATCCAATTCCTCTAACATGGTTAGAATGACACAAGTCTCATATACTTCTTTAAAATGCAGGTATCTAAAGCATATTGCTCAACCTTAACTCTCGCCATGATAGGACTATGCTTAAGAATAACTAAAGAAAAAGCACTAATAATAGGCCTTGAAAAGCATATCAGCAACTTGTTATAAATTCCCTTCTTATACCTTATGACCAAAGGGAATTGTTGTAACCATCCTCCCCGAAGTGCCTTTGCTTTTGTAGCTTTGTTTGTGATTGTAAGTATTGCGGTGGTTGATGTGGACAATGGTTTCTTTCCCAACAAATGAAAATGTTTCCACATTTTCCGCACTTTGCACCAATGCATGCAACTCTTTATCATAAGTAGGAAATTTAATCACGGCACCATTAAAGTTTCAGAATGAAAACAAATGGAGAAGCTTACCATGTTGCAATGAGACTGCTCCCATTGCATAGTTTTTTGCATATGTTTGGATTTCAAAGGTTGTCTTAAATTCGGAAATGCCATGAGCCCGGCACTGAACTGATGTTCTCTTTCAATGTATCAAAAGCCCTTTGTTTCTTGCCTCCCATTGAAAACTTGCTTGACACTTTTCAATGCATGTAGTGGAGGCATGATGGAAGAAAAGTTAGCAATAAACTTTCTCCAATGTTAGGCTGCTCCCAAAAAACTTATTACCTGTCACATTGTTGTTGGGCTTGAGCCATTCAATATGACTTTGACCTTAAAGGGATCAATATTCAATTCACCCCCACCAATCACATATACCTCAAGTAAATAAGTGAAGTTTTTCCGAATTCACATTTGGACATCTTTAGAAACAACTTTTCCTTTCTCAAAACATCGAAAACTTGTTTCACATGCTTAACATGCTCTCCACGAGATTTACTAAAGATCAAAACATCATCCAAATAAACAATAACCCCACAATCATCGAGAAAATGCCTTAAGACATCATTCATAACTCCTCATGAAGAGTGGGGTGCATTGCAAAGTCACAAAGGCATTACCATCCACTCAAAAACAAACCTTGCTTTGTTTTGATAAGAGTTGTCTTCCATGTGTCTCCTTATTGATCCTTCCAGAGTCCAGCAGAGTGAAATTGGTGATCAATGAAGGTCTGGAGAGAATAGCGATTCTTCACCAGTAATCTTGTTCAAAGCCACAGAAACCAACACATATGCCATGTACCATCTTTCTTTGGCACTAACACAATTAAAGATCCACATGGCGATGTGCTTGGTACGATGACCCCTTTGTCAAGCAACTCTTGGATTTGTTTTGATTTTAACATTCTCCATGACTAACATCATGTACATACCAATGTTTGGGAAGAGGACAATCTTTACTGCATTTGAATTTCATGTTGGATACCCCCTTTTGGAGGAAATCCTTTTGGTTCCACGAAACATCTCTTAATGATTAACAACCTCATATAGATAAGATTTCAAATTTTATCACAACCTTGGAAAACTTTGTTTTCAATATCATCTTTAGGTTTAATCATTAAAGAGAACAAAATTCTTGCTAGCATTGACTAATCTCTTCATTGTCCCACATTTACAAAGTGATAATTCATCTTCTTTGTATGGGCTGTAATACTCAACTCAATTCTTAAACAAGTGATACTTATTCTCATGGCGATGAAAAATGGATTTTTCTATCATATAAATATAGGCTTCCCAACACAATAATACCACGGATATCCAAAGGAATAAGATCAATCTCTACCTCATTAATAAAATTTGCAGTGATGATAGCAAACCTAAGTTGCACCTTCTTGTCACTGTAATTTAGCATTATCACATATCAACCAAGAGGGTATGTCTTAGAATGTGGACTAGTTTCCAACTTTTAATTTCCTTAGCAGGTGTTTCAGGATATAAAGGTTTGCTTGAGATCGATTATCAAATGGGTATCTATCTTGGTATGCTTTGGAACAACCCTTATGGCCAGAAAAAAGTTAATTCTTTTCTTTTTCTTGTGGAATTTACAGGTTATTGTTACTTGAGAGAACTAGTACTTGCAATAGAACTATTGCCTTGTATTAATACATGGTTGTAATCTTTGTTTCATCTTCTGAATCAAAACCTAAATCATGATGTGTAGTTCTTGAGAGTCTTTTGACTTCTCTTTGTTTTTGAAATTTTTGGGTCTCTTTTCGGGATGAAGTTTCCAACAATGGTCTTTCATCATGGCCCATCTTTTGGTGTATTTGCATGTAAATTGTTCTCCCTCTTTCTTCTGTGACATTCTTTTTCCATTGCCCAGCAAACTTCCTCTTTCCTTTATCTCCTTGGTAGAGCTTCTTGTTACCCATGAGTTTCATTCCTTCCTCTTGCTTCAAATGAGTGGCCTGAACACAAACTTCATCTAAGTTTGAAGGATTAAACATGAGTGTGTATGTCTCAAATAACTATGTAAAGCTCAATGTGTTGAGTAGAAGTTTCTTAAGAAGAAAAATCTACTCTAGAAACCAAATCTCTTCTCCTAAATTCTTGAGTAAAACTTTGTACATTTTTCCTTTTGCTTGTCTAAAATTTTTCCAATCCATAGTAGCTTTGCATATATGCCAATGGGTAAAAATTGTTTTTAGTGCAACAATAAAATCATTCCAAGAGGTTAAAATTTTACCATGTTTCTTAATGTCCTCTTGAATTTTGGCTTCCCAAAAAATGAGTGTTGCACTATCCAATATTAAATAAGCAAGTTGATCTTAGTTTCATCATCTTGAATTTTTTTTACAGCGTATCATCCACCTATTACACTTCAATCTGATGAATCCATTTATCCATTTTCTCAGCATTTGCCTCTCCATTATACATTGGCAATTGGATTTGAATATCAAAGCTTTTAACAAAGGGAATTTGTGGAGGTTTTACTATCCTTTGGAGAATTTGGAAGAGGTCTTAGGCCGGTAAAAGAAGAAGGAGGGAGGGGCGGTGAGGGTGGTGGAGAAGCACCATTTCCCTCCATTTCATTTTGGAGTTTATCCTGCTTGTCTGCTATTGCTTTGAAGGGTTGGAATAGCCTATGACTGTATTCCTTTCTTCCCTTCAAGGTTTCATCATTTCTCTCATTTCCAGCCTTTCCTTCATCTTCTATAGGAATATGTTCAAAACTCTCTTCATGAGCCATACTTGGTGAATGCCTCCTTAAGCTTGAGGTGATGATATAATCATCCCCACTTTACTGAGGATGAGAACTTGGCTCTCTAAGTTGACCTTCTCCTCTTGTGAGTTTCCAGACTCTTGAGCTTGTCAGAAAACAAAACACTTACCAAATAATCAAGTCTTCAAAACCTATGCTCTGATACCAACTTGATAAAGACACATGAAATGCAGGAGCTTGTATTCTTGAAAATATTTACTTGTAAAAGTTTGCAATTCAAATGTTCTTATGAAAATGGATCAATTTTACCATACAACTTTTATAAAATTACAAATTTCAATTCCAAATAAACAAAAGCAAAATAGCGATTGAAAAGAAACACATAATATGACAACATGATAAAGGAGTTCTACCCCTCTTGGGCTACATCTCACAGTCCAACCAATGGATCTTTTGTATTATTTATAAAGTGATAAAATATGTGCTTTACAATGCTCAAAATGCAAATAGATGGCTCCAATGGATATAGAACGTCCAAAAACCCCTAAATAGGCTTTTTTGGCACCTCATTTTGCCAAAAATTGAAGAAGATAGGCTTCTAGAGTTCCCCTTCAAACTTGTTGTCTATGGATAGCCAAAATGCACCTCTGTACGTTCTAACCAAGAACATGCTCTAAATTCGTGCTAAAACCTATCACATGTTCATAACCGCAAAAAATTTTCATACTGTAGGATGGTTAGGGTGCGTCCAGCCCCTAACCGCCAAGTCCTTGGGCATATGGTCTACCATATGACCCCGCGCACATACAAAAAGGGGCCAACCCCAAGTCAAATGATAGAGCGAAAAGTGTCGACGCGGTTTTATAACCATTGGTAATAAAACTCCCACGCAATACATTGACCACCGGTCATATGTGTATGGACCACCGGTTATATGTTTTATGGCTCCGTTTGAACTACGTGCTCGGCTAGTCACATGATATATATATATATATATGGGCGGTACGGGTGCCCTTGACCACAACAAAGAGCTTCCATTCAAAACACATTTACCAATTCAAATATAAAACAAAACCATATAGTAATAGAACCACGCACACACCACGGTGAAACGTCCCGGTGACGGCTCTTCCCAAGGCCGCATACCCACTTTGCCGGAGGTCGGGGGTTGATCCCCCTACAAACTACACACACAGAAGTTTTAACCAATGTTTAGGTGACCGTGGCGGCGTGAGTTAGTACGATATCCATCATCAATGCTCCCTAAACATACTACGTGTCGCCTCAACTTCTACGTCCACACAAGCACTACTGCTTGCCACATGTCATGCTGACCACACGCCATGTGTCATCACGGCTCACGCATATGCGTCATGCGATCTGCCATGTCGGCATACATTACGGACTATCTGATCGGCATTTTTTCCTGTTTGTCACTTTGAACAGAATCGATATCTCTCTCATCCGACATGTTTGAAGCGGCGCGAGTGCGTTGGAGTTCGTGTGATGAGGCCTAAGCTCCGTTCAATTGGAAGAGTGATTCCAGCACTGACAAGTTTGATCCCGGATCGTAGACGGATTGTGGTATATATTACGTTCAACCTTTAATGGAACTAACTAAGAGGAATGCATTTTCATGGAATCCAAAAGAAACTAAATCTTTTGAACTTAAAGAGTTGATGTACCGTCTCACATCTTGACAACTCTAGACTTCACAAAAACTTGTATTGTGGAATGTGATGCCTTGGGAAATGGGTGGTGCTATCCTAATGCTGAGGAAGGCCCTTGGCTTTTGAAATTCGACCACTCAAGGGAAGGACTTACACAAACTCATTTATAAGAAAGAAAATGATGGAAATAATACTACATGCATTGAAGAAGTAAGTACTTACCTAATGGGTAGGCACTTCAAGGCCAAAACGGATCATGATAGTCTTAAATACTTCTTGGAACAAGATTATCTTCGGAAGAACAAAAAATGGGTAACCAAGATGTTAAGGTTATGATTTTGAAATCATCTATAAAGGATAAACAAAATCTGATAATGTTGTGGCGGATGCACTCTCGAAGGTTGAGAGATGTTGGAGCCTTTTTACGTGTTATCTCTCGAGGAACTGATTGGATGATTGAAACAAGGGATGAATGGAAGAATGTGAAAGTGTGGACTCTCATTCAAAGGTTCACGTGAGTTCCGGTGCATCGGATAAATTTACATGGAAAAATGATTAGCTATGGTACAAAGATAAACTTATATTTATGTAAGAACTCCCAACTTCATAAAAGGTACTATTGGAATTACACACACCTCTCGTTGGGAGGCCTTTCGGTGTTACTGAAAACCTACCATGGGGTCGAGAAGGAATTTTTTGGGATGGCCTTAAAAGCGATGTTCAAAGGTTTGTGGCAGAATTTTGGTTTGCCAACAGAAAATAAAGGTGGAAATAATTAAGACCCGGGTATTTTACAACCATTATCCATCCAAAGTCAGCGCTGGGTGGAGTTTTCCATGGATTTCATCCTACGGGTTACCGAATTCAAGAAGAGTGTCATCATGGTGATTGTGGATAGACAACAAAGTATGCACACTTTTGTGCACTCTCATCCCTTCAAGTGTCGATTATGGTTATACCACCACATTCATGGAGGCGGTTCAAATCTACCACATGGCATCCAAAAAGATTATTATCAAAGTGTGAGATCCATCTTCCTTTGGACATTTTTGGACATAATTATTTTTCTTGTTTGGGTACTCAATTGGCTCACTTAGCTCATCCTCTGTCCCTCAATCTAATGGAAGAAAACTGAGATGAGTGAACAAAGAAATTAAGGAGGCTACCTTTGTTGCTTTGTCTACGATAATATTATAATGGTTCAAATGGTTACCCCTTAGGGAATGGTGGTATAACACTTCCTTTCATGCTACTGACAAAGTAGAGACCATTTATGGCATATGGATACCACTCCCTCCTTCCATCACTTCTTCTCTAAAATAAAATCTAAGGTTCAATAGGTGGAATATCACATGGGCATGTAACGACAGGGACCTCCAAATATTAAAGGACAACTAACCATGGCACAAAGTAAGCATGAAACTGACAAGCGGATCAACATGCATTAGTGAAAGAAGTTTTGGAAGTAGGAGATTGGGTGTTTTTTAAGACTACAACCCTTCTGGGATGTCCCATCAAACATGAAATGAAGGGATAATAAATTATCACCAAAGTACTAGCAGTATATGGTGTGCAAAGATTGGGTACTATATTTAAATTTAGGTTGCACGCATCTTCCAGTACCTTGAGTTTTCCTTGTCTCGAAAATGCTTAAAAGGTTATAGGTGAATGAATCCCCAGTTCAAACGCCTATATTGGTAGAACTTGAGAGAGAGGAAGGAGAAATCATGTTAGACTGAATCCATCGTGACACAAAATTAAGCCGGTGGAATGAATCCATTTGAGGTATCTCATTAAATGGAAGGCCCCATGCGATTTGAGATTCCACTTGGAATATGAGTCTTTTACTCTGAAGCATCCATAGTTACTGAAGGAAACTGTCGGCTGAAGATTCCACTTGGGAATATGAGTCTTTTATACAGAAGCATCCATAGTTACTCAAGCATTGTGGAAAACACTTGTCTCAAGGGGAGGGGCATGTTAAGCTCTAAATAGTGGCTCATTACCCCTTAATTAGGGCATATTAGATTAGTATGTTATTTTATTTATGTCGGATTTATTCCATTAGTTGTAATTATACCTCCTAGTCTCCTATGCATACCAAGGAGACATTTTCATTTTGAATCATCTTGGAATTGTACATTTATGTGGGCATAAGGAGGTTTCCCCCTCGAAGAGACTTATTATCTGAAGTTCTCTGTTTTTCAAGGTGTTGAGTACTTATTCTGAGGTTTTTCTATGCTATATTGATATTTGGTTCTTAACAAGTTCTCAAATCTCTTATGATTCCATCTCAAGCCTTGGTAAGTGGCATTGTACAAGAAATTCAAGGTGGCCATATTTTTAAGTACATGGATCAGCCTTACAAGTTATGAGGGTTACATCATGAAGGCCTATCTTGGAGCAAGGATGAGCCATCCTCAATATATTGCAGCCCTATTCAAATATGTATAGATCAAGCATGTGGATGCACATCTCAACATGATTGTGTTCCTCTTTCCCGCCCTCATGAGTTGGATTCTATTTTTGGTCATGATGTAATCATTGTTCCAACTCATGATCGTTTTGTGATAGATATATCATTGTTTTGGTTCATAACTAAGCAAAAGGGTAGAACTTTTGACCTCGATGAGATGGTAGGATGGATTCATTTGTTTTATGATTATACCTATCACTTACGTTGTCCTGTAGCATTAGGTAGGATATTTATAGGTCATTTTTCCTTTTATGCATCTTGATTGTGTTTTCTTAATTGATTTTGATTATTAATCGATCATATGCATTTTTTGTTAGTTGCAATTTTGATTTAGTATTGTTTATTATAAAAACAAGGGAAAAGAAATTGATGTTAGGGTTTTACTATCTTTTATTTTTACCTTTCATTTACCAGGGGGGCCATATCCCCCTGCTAGTCCTTACTAATGCTCTTATGTTAGAATGTAGCAAGAAGTTTTAGTTTGATGCAAAGTGCAAGTCTTGGAGCTCTAGAAATTTTTTAGGTTCTCATGCGCTCTATGGTGAGCACATGTCCCCATGTTGGAGCCAAATGTTACCCTCTCACTTCTAGGGGTAATTAGAGGATAATTTTTTCTCCATGATCAACATTCTAGATAGCAGATCTGATGATGCCATCCTAGATTCTCCACAGATAGTTTCCCATAGACACCTTCCATTACATGTTCATCTCATCTCACTCATATGACATGAAACATTACATATTCAGGTACATCTTTTTGACACTTCATATCAAGTGATAATGTTAATACTTGAGGCATGAAAGTGGTGATGATGGGTTGATTTGGATAACGAATCATGATGCTTTAGAGTTATTCTATTTTCCTTGTCTCACCTTCATAGTCATTATCATTTACTAGTCAAGTGTTTTCACTCTTGGGTGAAGGTTTACTATTGGGGGCCCTAATGGGAGTAACATGACCATATCCCTTACCATAAATAACACATTCCATTTATCACCTATATGTTGTCCTTTCTTTTGGGATAGTTCTCACATGTATCCTGAAAAGGTATGTTCTTCATAATCCCATGTGAAGAAGGGGATTAAAATCCCAAGGTTGATGTAGCTTTATATAAAAAATGATATAGAAAGAGAAAGATTCCTAATTCAAAATTTGGGGGGAAAAAAAACAAACAAAGAAGCATGAGCTCTACTCCTTCGCTAAGAGGCCATCACCCCAATTCCTATGCAATCTATGCATAGGTTATGAAAGGAATTATAAAATCAAATGTCAAAAGCCAAAAAAGGTTAAATCTATAAAGAAAAAGGAAATCATGGGTTTGGAAAGACACAGTATCGAGGAAAGGGTAACTCATTGCCTAATTTCTCCCTCTACAAAAGAACTCATGATGATTATTATTATACATGGCCTTGCATGTCAATGAAATCCACCCCATGAAGTAATCCCCATTCCATACCACCATAATTGCACACACTCCTTGATGGGTTCCCTACGACATGCCTCTTGGTTTGGGTACTGGCACACCTAATAGGGGCTAATAATGACCCTCCCATACCTAGACTTGAGAAATTGTATACTTTTCTGAGCTAGTGTGAAGTTTGAAGAGGATATTATGTGAGATATATCTAATGGATTTTGTATTAACATGAATCACCGTATATGTTTTGTTTGTATTGTTTACCTTTCCCCCAATCTTCATGACGCATCTTGGACCACATGAGCCCCTCCTCGGATGATGACTGCACGTGGTTGGTTGACACTTATATCCTTTGAAGGTTGTTGAGGGGATAATACCCCACTTGTATGGAGGCCATCCTCACCACTTGAGAGAGGTCATTTGGCACTCCTAGGAGGATGTAGGGGGTTTTGATCACATGGCTTCATTCATGAGACTTCCCAACACACATGGTCATGAACTTGAGCTCATTGATGATGGGACATTCTTTGCATGGTGATGATGGCTTGATGGGGTGTTTCACATTCTATGGAAGAAATTAGAACCTTTCTTGAGGATGTTTCACTTGGAGAGATGTTGTGGAACCTTTCCGTGGATGATAACACCATTTCATGATGGGACGTTTCACTTTGATGATGGGGCATTGCACCTTTTGATAATGGAGCACCATAATGTGACATTTGGGGTTTCTCGGTGATGGTATGTCACCTTTTGCTGAGATGTCACACCCCTTGGAGGCACGAGGGACCTTGATGTGACATTTTGGGTATTCTTGGCACCTTTCAATGATATGTCGCATCCTTTAGATGACGAGGAACCTATTTAGATGAAACTTTGTACCCTTCCATATCAACTTTTCACTTAGATATCTCATATAAATAGAAAACCATTTCTCATTTTGTAAATCATTGCTACTTGTGAAGATTTATCAGTGTTGTCTAATTTTGTTTGTCTTCTTTCATGAAGAATGCAATGAATGGTTAACTAGGGTGACATTTTTGGGAGATATGTTTGTGGACTTTCTACTACTACTTGGATGAAATGGAAATTAGGGTTTTTATGGATGAAATATGTTTTGATTAAGTGTTCTCTTTTCATATTATGGTTATGTTTATGAATACATTTTTAGATTTACATTGTTTCTCTAGTGGTGGTTCTTCATCCTCTTAGATAATTCTTGAACAAACCCTGTTGTCAAAATTATTGGAAGGTTCACTAGTGGAGTAATCTTCCCTTGCATCATTCCTTAATATTTTAGGAGGATTGCATAGGTTTAGTAGTGGAAAACCTCTAAGACTCACCCTAAAATAATTCACTTCATACTCTGAAAGAAAAAACTATATTTGAGCCCATGTGCCCAAAATAGTAGGAACTAGTCTTTTTCTCCATAACATTCAATCATTACTCCCGAATTTTACTATTGTAGAGTTAGGTTTAGGGTATATTTGTTGCAAAATTTTCATTTTCATCTGTAAAGACCAAGACTTCTAGGGTTTTTATGAATACTATTGACCTAAACTACAATTCTAAAACCCTAATTTAATTTTCGGAAGTGTTATGATTACTGGATCATTTCATGATCAAAGGGTTGTTATTTCTACTGTTGCAATCTTATATTTACTGCTGTAATATTTCACTTACTGCTGAAAAAGTCAACTATCTTATTGTTGTAATCATTTTTACTGCTATTGGAAATCACATATTTCACCACTAATAATCTCTATACTATTGGAGATCACTTAATTTATTATTGTAATAGTTTCTTTACTACTGTTATAATTTATTTCACTGCTGTAATTTCATACATTTCTTACAAACTTTACTATACCCTTAGACCTTTTCTTTATTTCTAGTGTTTGGGATCCTATTAAACTTGTAATTGACTTGGAGAGCCTCTTTATTTGGCTTGAGTCCTCAACACTTAAAATCTAGAAATTGTATTTTTCCACCACCTCTCTATTGCTTTACCTATCCTTATCTTGGTGGTAGTGTGAGTAGTCACCCTAGGGGTCCTTAGACTTGATTGTGTCTTGCCTAGGGATCCTTGGAGGCTATTGGGGAAGCCTCCTTTGAGTTGGATATTATTCCTTCACTAAAGAGAGGGAAGTTGTTTCCTAGGTGATAATGGTGACATCTTCCATGTTTCACTAGTTTTGTGCTTTGTGAAGGCCTTTCACTTGGTGCTAGATTGTGTGGTAACATGCTGAATTCTTATAGCTCTTCATTGATCATAATCTCTTAGTTTGTAGGGTATATGGCCAACAAGTTTTATTTATCATTGCTTGTATTTATATTTTCCATTTAATGTCTTAGTAAAATTTTCCTTTCTGAAAGGCCATGAAAGACAAGAAATCAAGATTTATAGGCTTCAATGATTGAANCTTAGTTTGTAGGGTATATGGCCAACAAGTTTTATTTATCATTGCTTGTATTTATATTTTCCATTTAATGTCTTAGTAAAATTTTCCTTTCTGAAAGGCCATGAAAGACAAGAAATCAAGATTTATAGGCTTCAATGATTGAATATCTTGTTATTCTTGTAGTCTTAATTTCTATCTTGTAGAGAGGATAAGTTATGTATGTTATTGTTCAATTTGAAGAGAATAATCCTGGAATTAGAAATAAATAAAAAAATTACATCTTGTGGGGGTTCTAAATATTTGAAATAGTTTAGACCTTGGCCTTCCATAGCACTCAAACTAGTGAAGTATTGAAACCAGACCTGAAGATAAAGTAGACTTGTTGGCCACTATAAGTATTTTACCAACAAGGTAACCCCTCACATAAACAAAGTACTCAACATCATACATAGTGAGAGACGTGATTTTCATTGTGTTTCCAGCTGGTTGTTGTGTGTAGGTTACACAAGACAATAGTCGGCCATTAGTTGGCATATTATATGCCTTAGAGCCATTCTAAAGACTGGGAATAGAGAGTCAAAGTTAAAAAATAAACTTCTACATAATATTTGTTTTGATGAAGTGAGTGAGCTATAATTCCTTCGTTTACAGATCATAAGCTTTCCATTATTAGTTTTACTTCTATAGGTGAACCAATTTCACAAAAGATAACACATCCCAAGTTATCAAATTTCCCCTATATATACATCCAAAACACAACTATTTTTTGTTGATTCTACTACAACTTCTGTCATGGTGGATTTTTTCTCTAATGAAAGCACTAACAAAAAAAAGTGTGGTGTCCTTACCATAACTTCAAGCACACCAATTGACCTTGAATCTCCTTGACATTATGCTAAAATCGTTGAATTCATAAAACCATGAGGGGGGGTTTCTATGATGGATGTGTCTACTTTATTAATGGAATTGAAGGTTCTATATAATGAATTCCATTCCATATGATGTACCATATGATCTATTCCCATCCCTCAAAGCAGTGATCTATTCCCACCCCTCAAAGCACTTTAAATAAATGTTGTCATGTTTACTTCTTTTAATCCATTAAATTATGGAATAATCATTTTTAGCATAGGTATCAACACTCTTATAAAACATTGATATGAATAGATATTAATATAGATATTTTTTTTTATTCAAATAATATAAATATATTATTGAGTATTGAAAATAATTTTAAAAAATTAGTATGATAAATGAATATGAAATAGAGATTTTTCTCTTCTTTTAATTCATTAAATTATGGAATAATTATTTTTAGCATACGTATCAACACTCTTATAAAACATTGACATCATGAATAGATATTTTTTTTTATTCAAATAATATAAATATATTATTAAGTATTGAAAATAATTTTAAAAAATTAGTATGATAAATGAATATGAAATAGAGATTTTTCTTATTTTATAGTGAATTAATATAATATAATTTTAATTGTAAATTTATTAAAAAAACAAATTAATCTTATTTTATAGTAAATTGATATAATATAATTTTAATTATAAATTTATTAAATAATAATAATAATAATAATAATTTGATATTAAATGTAACGAAAAAGATTAATTTTGATAATATTATGCATACATTTTATAAATAAAACTTATTTTTCTTATTTAAAAATTTGATATAATTAAATACTCTTTCCCATACTCACGAATTTATAGAAATATCTTTAAAAATAAAATATAGTATAAAAATGTAATATATTTTTATATACGTACATAATTTTGGTGATTAATTTTTTTTTTTAAATGATGTTATGTAATAGTTTAAAGGATTATTTGACGACATGCATAATTTTGGAAGATATAAAAATTAATATTTTTTAATGATGTTACTTAAATAATAGTTTAAATGATAGTTTTTGTTATAGAATTAAATCTTTTTTCATCAAATGTACAATAAACTATATAATTATGTATATGTAATTTTATCATTATGTATATGTTTTCATTTGACATAGATGATCACCAAAATCCAAATCAATGTTTGATTTTTTAACATTTTAAAACATAATTAGAACGTTTTGATATAACTAATAATTTGAATCCAACATTAAATCAATTTCAAAACACATTCTTAATGACTAATAACTTGAAAAACAAAGTCCAAGGATCACCCTCCTTAATATGCTTTCCCATTAAAAAAATTAATCATAAACACATTCAATGTAAAAAAAGATGTCATATACATTCCAAAATATATGGTGAAAGACACATTTTTGCAATCTCAGTCAAATTATATGGTAATAATTCTGATATATTTAATCATCAATATAGGTTGGTAAACTTGTGAAGTGCCAAATTATATGGTAATAATTCTGATATATTTAATCATCAATATAGGTTGGTAAACTTGTGAAGTGCTAGGCACAATATATGCAGAGTTGATCTCAAAGTGTCTAACATCATTTTCTAATGAACTACAAAGTAAAACTAACATAACTAATTGCTCATCTAATGAATATTCTAAGGTAGAATTGTAGGTTGAATATAGATCTTTATATTCAACAATACTCCATTGGATTCACTCTATGAGTTAGATTGACAACCTTCAGTTGAAAGTATAAACAACAAAATTGAGAAGCTAATACATGTAGAAAAGATGTCTATCATGAGTGGTTGCCAAACCAGTGAAGAATTGGTGACCATCAGTTGCATCAAACTGCATCTATGACAAGTTCTTTGTTCAGAGAATCACTATTCAAACTGACAGACAAGGAAGCATGAAGCATCAGTTTGATTCACACAACAGAAATAAAATTACAAAAATTAAATAAACTCATGAAACAAAAATAAACTATTTGACAATGTTGGCACAGGGGCAAACCCAGGGTTCAACTCTTAATAACGCATCAACAAAACCCTGACTACTGACCCTTTTGGAAACACCTGCAAAGCAGCCGAAGTCTCACTCGAGGTAGAAGCAGAGGGGGTTACAGGACGCAGGTATCTGTAACCAGGCTGAGACACAGATATGTGATAATATCACTTCTCATAATATTATGTTAACGCTTAGAGAGTGACATGCATTAGTTTATTAACCTTATTAACATCGCGGAGCATAATAAAACATAGATCTAGCGCAGTATCAACAAATGATTATACATCATGTACACTTAGAACTTAGCACTTTGAGTTAGATCTAACATTCAATTACCCTTTTACATAAGCAAAGTATTTAAACAACACATACATATTCATTACACTTTATAATTTAAGAACTAAGAAAAACATAATAGAGATAACACTGCACAAAGCAAACCATGAGACATCAGATATACTTGAGCTTCGACCGACTCTTGCTCCTCCTGTGCTAAGCCTGGCACAGAGCGACATGCTTTACTTATTGCTTCTTTGACCACGACCTACTCTGCGAGAAACTGCTATTTTTCCCTCTGTAGCTGGGCTTTTTCCTCCTGAAGCTTCACCTGAAGCTCTTCTTTCTCACTTTCATGGGCAGTTACACTGTCCTGCGCTGCTCATAATTGTACTAGGACTTCGTATTTCTCCTTTTGCAAGGCTTCTGTAGCCTTCTCCTTCTCCTCCTGGACTCTCTGGAACCGAACTTCTATTACATCTGCAAGCCTTCTTAACTGGGCTGGTTCGTCCCCAAATACTGCGGTCTGTGCTGAGGAAGGTGCAGATGACACAGTAGGCACTGCGCGGACCAAGCGAACAACATGTTGCACTTCCTTCAAATCCCTCTCAATCCTTCCATATAACTCAATTTTCTTCTCTTCATATCTATGCAACATGTCTTCAGATGCATCCTCCATAGCTCCACAGACCAGACTAATGTCATCGTCAGTGAGAGTATCTTCCAACTTGGCTTAATGGCACACGTCTTCTTCCTTGTTGAAGGTTTCTTCAGAGAAAATTTCCTCTTTTGCGGTGTCACTGTCCCAATAGAGGGATCTTCAGGTGGAGGGGTGGTAGCTTCGCCTCCTCCTTTCTCTTCTTCTCCTTCGTCTCCTCCTCCTTGTCCTTCTACTTCATCTGCTCCTCCTCCTGGTGAGCCAAACTCGTTATCTCCAAAAGTTTTGTCCTCTTTGTCACTCTCTATGTCCTAGACTTCAACCTTCTTTTTCTTCTTCTTCGTCTCACTAGACTGTCTAACATGTCCAACTCGGGTAACTATTGGGATTCTTATGGTGTCAGTGTCGGATAACTCTGCATCGACGATAGGTACAAGAAATTCATCTAGCCATTCCTTTGCAATCTGCTTCATATATTCATCTGTCAACTTGTAGTATGACTCTAATTCTTCCAGGTAATCATCTCTTCGCACGGTAATGTAGATGAAGTGGGGATCAGCGTGTAAGTTTGCTATGGGTCAGTACTGATGCAAGGTACGTGGTGTCATACGGGGGAATGATTCAATGGTGACCTTCAATTGTTGATAACATCCATGAAACATGACATTAGATTGCCACTGCTTCGTCATGTCCTTGGTATACCATAGGGTGGAAAAATGAGTGGCCAATGGCTCTGTAGGTTCAATATCTAGGAAATTGGCTCCTTCAGGCATTTTCCAAGCAACAAATGTGATCAAAATGATCAACCAGCTGTAATGGAACTCATATCCTAAGTCCTAGGCTTCGCGACAATCCTTCTCTAGCTCGTTGACGAGGTAGTTCGCCTAGTTCATCTGCATGCCAATTCACACACTTTCTTGCGAGGTCCACCATGAACTCGGTGACCTGTGTGGGGTGGTTATTCCTCACTAGCCTTCCAGCTAAGATTTGGAAAGAAAGGCACACTACGCTATCCTGTATAGAGGCTACCTTGTAACCTCGCTTCCCTTTTACTACCTCTCCATAGGCTTCTTTGATGCGTTGCGCCAAAGATCAGTCTGAGGCCTTCCCTGGATAAAACTGTTGTGGGTTAGGACCCTTCACACTTAAACCTGTGATCCAATGGATCGGCGCCAGATCCACAGTAATTATTCTATCAAGCCATAGGTATCCGCCATGATAGCACAACAAAAGGAGTTTAACACAAGTGTTAACCTCCTTGTGGCGACCAAAATGTGGGATATTCATCACGTTCAACATGGTTGATTGTGCCAACCCCTTAATCCATGGCTGTGAGACGAGGTGAGGTTTCTTTCTGGTTGTCTTTGTTAAGTAGCGGTGAGGCGCTAATATGGCGTAGTTCTTCCGGTCTCCTAAGTTGAAGTCGTTGTGCTTCAACAACGAGATTTGTCCTAACTGATTCCCGACTATGCGAATTCCTTTCGGAATGTACACAATGAACATGGAATACTCAAAATATCGAGGGATACTGTCGTGGTTAACAGTTCTAGCCAGAGACGGAACATACTCAAGCAGGATCGATGGTATCTTCTTCGCATTAGCCAGATCACCGCGGTGCTTACTTCGTTTTTCAGTTACGGGGTTGATACGGGTGGAACGACGTCCAGTCGAAGGGGAAGCTTGCAGTCCCCTAGTCGATGACGCTTGAATACCTTCATATATAGGTCTATCGGCCATGAGATTCTTAATAACTTCCTCGATAGACTTCTCCAACTCGTTGGGTTTGCCCAACATTCTATATTTTAACAGACAGGTGGGGTAGACAAATGGATAGACGGGGTATAATTTCAGATAATGACAGGAAACACAACTCGATACTTGGAAATTTCTCGTCTTATCTCAGTCAATCACGGGTAGCAAAATGTGGTCCCAGCACCACCATCGATGAGTTAAATAAGCGGGGTGTTGTGACAAATCTTCCAATGGACAAGAAAATGCTTCCATCAATGTAGATCTATCCGTTATGGCATGGTCTCAATGTCCAAAAGCAGTCCATAAGCCCACAAATGTGTTTCCTAACCATTCTGGAGTGTCATTCTAATGGTCGGGACACCTCCAACAGTCAAATAACTTTTCTAGGGTGAATTCCAAATCTACACGGACCTGTTGTTCTAGCGAGGTTCAAACCCTGCGAACCTACCTCCTGCAAGGTTCCATTCTGTGAAGTCTTCCATCTGGTTTCTATAACTTCTTGTAGATTTTCCAACTTATCCTTCTTTTTATTAAGCTTTCTTGCCTTATTTCCTATGACCTCAGTCTCTTTAACTATTTCTGAGATCCTCTTTCCATTTTTGGTCTTATCTTCCCCTAGCGTAGTGGCTTCGCACTATTGAGGTACCCTCAAAGATTTTGAAGTTAATATCCCTTTTATTAACACTTCCTGAGTGGGCATAGTTCTATATTGGATAGATAGGTCCTTCAAGACTCCTTTCATTCTTTCAACCTTGATAGATAATTCTTTTGCTCTCTGTCCCTCCTACATTGTCACTTTTCTTTGTTACTTCGACTTATCCTCTCGTTCTTCTATTAGTCGGTCTATTTTCCTAGCTATGAAATCTCTTAATTCTTGCTTTTTCTTTTATGTGGCTTCTTCCTCTACTTTTCTTCTGATCTGATCCTTCTCAATCCAAGTCTTACCTAACAAAAGTGGGAAAGGGACATTGTCCTCAACAAACCTAATGTCTTCAAATTCTTCTTCAGTCGATGTTCCATGAACATTAATAGGTACAGTAGTTACTCTTCCACATAAAGTTATCATCTTGTCCTTAAATAAGCCTATCCTTCCTAAATAAGATACCACTATAGGATTTCCCAAAATTTCCCAAGTTTCTTCTGTCATAATATTCACTTGTGTTTCTTCATCCAAGATTATACGGTCTATGGTGAAGTCTTTTATTCGTGCACTTATGCGTTGTTTTTATTTCATGTTTTTTGGTAAACTAACATGCTTATGAATATCCATCATTTCTTTCAACTTTAATAATGTAGTCTGAACTTCCTCTGACCCTTTCTCTTTATGACTTTCTAACATGCCCTTAGTCTCTCGATTTTTTCCATAGTTTTCTTGTTGTATGCCCATTCTTTAAACTTTAGCAATAATCCTTGGACAATCCTCAACTTCATGACCAGCAATATTACAACAAAGACAAACAGGGCCTACTCTAGGGCATTCCTTAGCAATATGTCTTGGTCTTCTGCAATTATAACATAAAGTCAATCCTCTTTTTCTCTTAAATGTTCCCCAATCTTTTCTGTACAGCGCACTTCCCCTATGATCATAGTGTTGGACCTGCAATATACAAAAAAAAAATCTAGGTTCCTCTATCCACTTATCAGTCCAAAAACTCTTTCTATGCATAGGAATAACATATCTTTCTTCATCTCCATTAAATTTACTCACATCAACTCTTTCTTTCAACTACGCCCTAGCCTTCAAACTAGGACAAAATCTATTAAACATACTTAAATTCATGCTTTCAAAACAAAAAATTGCACTTATCTTTCTCTTACCAAAGCACAAAGTTTACCTCTTTTAGGATCTTACCTTTTTTCTTCAGAACAACTTACTTTCTTGGAAAAAATCTTCACAAGTAAAGTAGAGTACTGCACACTTCAGCAACAGATCTACGCACAGAGCCTCTATTTTTCTTTACTTCAGTTCCTAGCAATCATGGTTGCAGGTCCCGACAATGGAACCATTCGTTGGCACATGGGAAAACCTAGGGTTCAATGCTTAACAACGCACCAACAAAACCCCGACTACCTACCCTTTTCGAAACACCTGCGAAGCAGGTGAAGTCTCACTCGAGGTAGAAGAAGGGGGGGTTATAGGATGCAGGTGTATGTAACCAGGTTGGGACACATATATGTGATAATAGCACTTCACAGAATATTTTGTTAACGCTTAGAGAGTGACATGCATTAGTTTATTAACCTTATTAACATCGCGGAGCATAATCAAAGATAGATCTAGCGCAATATCAACAAGTGATTATACATCCTATACATTTAGCACTTAGCTCTTTGAGTCAGATCTAACATTCAATTACCCTTTTACATAAGCAAAGTATTTAAGAAACACATACATATTCATTACACTTTATAATCTAATCACTAAGCAAAACATAACAGATATAACACTACAAAAAGCAAACCATGAGACACCAAATATACGTGGTTCACCCCAAGGTGGGGCTACGTTCACAAACTGCTACATCTCTTTATTATTTGGCAAGATATTACATCCAATCACCCCTGTGCACTAAGCCACAGAGTCGAACTTCGCACAAGATAGGAGATTTGCGCACTAAGCACTAGACACTCCTTCCAAAACTAGATCAATTGCACCAATCCGAAATCTCTTGTCACAACACTTAGCACTTTCTACAACATCACAGTCGAGCACAAAGCCTCGATGCGCGCACATTCCCTTTCATAAAGCACTTCTAGACTCTCGAGCACAAAGCCTCGATGTGCATACATTCCCTTGCACAAAGAACTTCTAGACTATCATTTCTACAATACATTCCTCCTATTTATACTTTACAAGATATTACAATAGGGCTTAATCATGGGGAGAACCCATGGGTTGACATCCCATAAACTCGTTACAAAACCCTAGAGGACCCCTTACTGGGTCCACATAGCCCGCCAAAATAGGTGAGATCCATGATCTCAGCTCCGTCTGGGCACTCCTTCTTCGACCAACGTGTCGAAGTCCAAAAGTGGGCCAAAGATGACCAAAGTTTCCCCAAAACTTGGTCGAGGGCCAACAAAAAACATATACTAGAGGGAGGGGCTCTGTCTCCCTTGGCATATAGTGCCAATAAATAATGCAATGGAGAGCTCTCGATATGCAACAATTTCTTTATTCCAAAATTCTCCCCCTAATTACATTGATCATTTTTACGTTTATACATATGGCTTACATTTCAAAGAAGGAAAATGGTTACAACAAAATGAGACCAAATCCCAAATACATGGATCAACAACCAACACAAACTTGATTAAGGCAATGGAGTTTAACTAATGGTTGTTGGATATGTTTGAATATCATGGACGCATAACAACATGATCTCTGAGAAAACCATGTATTCCCAAATTCGTCCACAAGAGGCATAACTACATGAATTCGGGTCGCTACAGGATTTATTGGACAATCCATCTTAAATATCCACCCATATCTCCCAAACTGTTTCTTGTTTTGGAACCTTCCTGCACATTACTCAATTAGGGGAATTTTGTACAAAACCCATGTCTTTTATTTGTCCAATTCATCTTCATCTGTCCGGAAATGCCATGGAAAAACTAATTCTAGAAATAGGTTGCTACAAGTATTCCAGTAGTACTATAGGAACATGAATATGCATGTTATTATAGTAGTCACATAAACTGCAATTCTGGTAGTAAATTGTGGAACTTTTGCAAGTAAGTTAGGAAACCACAAAGCCTATTCTAAATAAACATCAAAACACGAGGAAGAATAAAAAATTGATGATTAATTGTCTTATGAAGCTTAGATGTGGTGAAGGATTATAAATGTTGGGTAGGTGTTATATTCTTTGCATGTGTGTGTGTAT
>SNQJ01S0068134.1:0-10763 GCA_010110895.2 Picea sitchensis | reverse complement strand
AGTGACGAGTGAATTGCGAGAACAAAGCCATCGATACCATACAAATTGATTAGGTTCTAAATATAAAGAAGCAATTTGTTCCTTTTGTGTATGTGGCACATTATGTAGATCAAAGAATTGCTCCATCTGAAGTATCCATGTGAATGGGTCCTTTCCATCAAACTTCCTCATATTGATCTTAGGAACGTGGTTGGTCTTCAACCCAAAGTTGGAGTTTCTCCATTCTTGATTTACCTTCCTTGTGTCCTCATCATGAATTTCATGGCATACATTTTCACTTTCAGGTGTCCTCTCTATTATGAAAATTTTCAATCCTTCCATGATCTCCCCTTTTAAACCCTCCATCATCTCTTGTAGTTCATATTTTGTTACTGTCTTCCTTTGTAAATCATTTATGTCCCTAGGAATTTATTCACCTTCATCAAGAGTCCATGTAGGATTTTCTAGAGGCTTATTTGGTGTAGAAGTTCCCTTTTTGGGTGGCATGTTGGCCAAGTATCACTTTTGAACCTTGATTTTGAGGTGGTTCTACTAGACAATATTTCTTCTGTTGGATCTCCAAAGTTTTGGCCCTTCTAGATATGAAACTTTCTTTTTTATAGTTCTATGATATTTATTCTCTGCAATGCCACAGGTTTGATCAAAATTGGATGTTCCAAGTGTAATTTATGGTAACTTCCCCACAACTTGATGATTTTTTGCCTTTCCAGGAGATCTCACTTGTATAGCGTGCCCCGCACAAAATAATTGATATAAAATTATGAAACTCATACCAGAAATACTAAAGACTTTCCACTATCCAATGCAACTAGTCTCACTCACATTGGATACTCTAGGAAGACGTTATGTATGTTTTACCTGGAACACCTTCTTGAGACTTGTCAATAGGACTAGTCAGATACCCTATCTTCCACAGGGTGTATCTAAACATTTAAGATGAACCAAAAGCTTGAATTTTTACCATAGCTACCTTACACATTTATGTGAATAGACTCTAGAGTGCAGGGTCTGAAACATTACATAAATTTTTTTATAGCGAAAATGCCGCAATGACTCAGTTCATGATGATTCTAGAACCCTATCTTTCACAGGTTGTATATACGAAAGTATAAGGCCTCAAGAGCTGAAATTTTAACCCAACGTACCTTGATCCGTATAATAAATATCCTCCAAGCCATTCCTTCTGAAACGTTGTAGAAAAAAAATTATAGTGAAAATTCCAAGGTGTCTCAGATGTAGCAGCGAAACCCCAAGACCTTGAGCTTCGATACCATATGTTAAGAACCAAATATCAATATAGCATAGACAAACATCATAATAAGTACTCAATGCCTTTAAAAAGAGATAAATTTAGATAATAAGCCTCTGTGAGGGGGCAACCTCCTTATGCCCACATAAATGTACAATTCCAAGATGATTCAAAATGAAAATGTCTCCTTGGTATATATAGGAGACTAGGAGGTATACTTACAACTGATGGAATAAATCCGACATAAATAAAATAACATTACTAATCTAATATGCCCCAATTAAGGGGTAATGAGCCACTATTTAGGGCTTAACAGAACTACCTCGTTGAAAATACTTAGAGAGGGGGGTGAATCAATATTACCTTTTATCCAATTAGTATTTCTTTTTAAAACTTTTTCAACCAAAAAAAAAATTAACAATGAATTTAAAAAAATAATGAATTGTTTATTAGTAATAATAATTACAATGTTTGTATTACAACAAGCTGTGATTGTGAAGGACACCAATCCATTTTAGATAACCAACTCTAGGAGACACAAATCCCCTTCGTTTTTTGAGCACCTACTCAAGGAAGATGAAACTCCTTGTTTCTTCAAGCACCAACTTGAAAGGAGGCTCCAACCCCCTAAATGCTTCAAGCACCAACTTGAAGGGAGGCACTGACCCCCTATTGTTTCAGGATTCTACCTGAAAAGTAATACATTGGTTCCTAACTCCTCCCTTCCACCCTCACTGCACAATTTTTATTTGTACTCTCATATATTATGGTTACTCTGCTTCATGTACACTTAGATATCTCCTAAGTCATACTTCATTCTTCATTCTTATGGGTTTATATATCTTACCAAATAGTGTGCATCACTGAACCATTGTGTCTCTTCAATGAATCAATGTGCCTCTTCATTAACAATAGACTGTTATTGAAATTAACTTGAATTGAATTAAAATCCCCTTTAAATTAATTAAGTTTAGTTCTTTCTTATGTCAATGTTTTTTATGCAATGATCGATTTGAGAAATCCTTCAAAAAATGACTAAGACTGATAATTTCCTCATTACACAGAGTTATAGTTTCATCAAAAACTCGACTACCATTGGATCACGATCAGGATTAAATATTGATTTCCACGCCTAACTGTCTTGGGCACCTAGGCACTTCCTTCAACCCATTTCCAGGGTATTTGACTTAGGGCTATAATCATGGCTTTAAGTCGCAGTGGGGATGTGCCTTTCGTGTCTCGAAATTTGTCGAAATGGGGTTGCACCTTTCATGTCTCGGTACTTTGTCGCAATGGGGATGCTCTTTCTCATGTCTCGAAACTTTTTGCAATCAGGTTGCACCTCTACTGTCTCTGAACTTGTCACAATTAGGTTGTGCCTTCTCATGTCTCGAAACTTGTCACAATCGGGTTGTTTCTCTAGTGTCTCGGAAATTGTCACAATGAGGATGCACCTCTAGTGTCTCAGAACTTGTCACAATGAGGTTGTGCCTTTCGTATCTTTGAAAGTTATCACAATGGGGCTTTAATACTACTTCCACATCGCATGCAGTAGGGGACTCAACAATGTGTTTTTAATACTACTTTCATGTTGTGAGTGGTAGGAGAATCAACAATGTGGTTTTAATACTACTTTCATGTCACATGCAGTATGGGAATCAACAATGTGGTTTTAATATTACTTCCATGTTGTGTGTAGTAGGGGACTCAACAATATCTTTTTAATACTAATTCCATGCCACACATGGTAGGAGACTCAACAATGTGGTTTTGATATTATTTCCATGTCGTACACGGTATATTAGATGGACGAAGCATGATACATCTATCACCGTTGATCTATAATATTTTTCAACAGTTCGATCTCTGCGTGATGCAACACTATTTCTTCTGAGCTTGCATCCTGTGGGATTCAATGCTATTTCGCCTGAGCTTTCATCCTGCGCGATGTAGCGCTATTTCTCCTGAGCTTGAGTCCTACGCGATCTCAACGCTATTTATATGAGATTTTGTCCTGTGTGATGCAACTCTATTTCTTTGATCTTATGTCCTACACAATCTCTACGCGATGCAGTTCTATTTTATGAGCTTGTGTCCTGCACACTATTGATATCAATGACAACCAGACTTCCAACAATCTCCCCCTTTGGCATTGATGAGAACACAGTAAAATTTCCTTTCACTATATTATCCCTCTTTTTGATTTTTATATCTTGAATTTTACTTCTTGTCCTCCCCCTTTGACAACAATGACAGAAGGGATATTTTGTTGCTCCCCTCAAGATTATGCTCCCCCTGAGGTGATGCTACCACTATCTTTGTGATTCCTTTTTGATGAATCTTTTATAGTTCATTTAGGGATGGATATTACTCCTAATTTATGTCTAATATTTTCAAATGTGTTTTTGGGTAAGGGGTTTGTAAAAATGTCTGCAATTTGTTTGTTTGTGTCTACATACTCTAATTTCACCATATTTTGAGTAACCCTATCTCTTAGGAAATGTTATTTGATTGGGATATGGTTTTTTTTAGAGTGCATTACCTGATTCTTAGAGATGCTTATAGCGTTGGTGTTATCACAGTTGATAATGATTGGATGATCATATTTCACTTGTAAATATTCTAGTGTTTGTTTCATCTAGATTAGTTGTGTGCAAAAATGTATTCTACTTCTCTTGTGGATAGTGATATAGATGTTTGTTTCTTACTTAACCATGCCACCAGAAACTTTCATAGGAATAATTCTCCTCCACTGGTGATTTTCTTGTCATCTATACTACCTGCCCAATATGCATCAATATATGCTTTCAAAGTAAACTATTTTGTTTTTGGGTACCATAATCCAAATTCTAAGGTAGCTTGTAGATATATGAATATCCTTTTTACTGATTTTAAGTGAGTTTATTTAAGTGTGGATTGAAACATGCCCACTAGTCCTACAACCTGCATTATGGCAAGTCGTGTTGTTGTTACATAGAGCAAACTTCCAATCATAGATCCATACATAGTCTGTTCTACTTTTGGTGAATCATCATCTAATCTTAGTTTGCATATCGTGTCCATAGGAGTGCTCATTGGTTTGCAATCTTCCATTTGGAATTTCTTGAGCATTTCTTTGACATATTTACTTTGTCATATGAATATGCCTTTTTCTGTTTGTGTAACTTGTAAACCTAAGAAGAAAGTTAATTCACCTAGCATAGGCATCTCAAACTCTTTCTGCATTTTTGTGGAAAATTGTTTGCTTAGTATAGTCAGATTAATTCCAAATATTATATCATCCAAATATACCATTACAACAATAATATTTTGTTCTTTAATTTTGATATATATATTACTATCAATAGTTCCTCTCTTATATCCTTGTTGTTGTAGATATTGATCAAGTCTTGAGAACCATGCTCTAGGGGCTTGTTTAAGACCATACAGAGCCTTCTTTAATTTTCATACATAGTCTGGTTTTTATGTTAACCTAAACCCTTCAGGTTGTTCTATGTAGACTTCTTCTTCTAAGGTTCCATTTAGGAATGATGACTTGCCATCCATCTGATAGATTTTGAAGTTTTTGAAACATGCAAATGCTAAAAACATTATGATGGATTCTAACCTTGCTATTGGGGCAAAGGTTTCTCCAAAGTCAATTCCTTCCACTTGGGCATATCCCTTGCATACTAGTATGGATTTATTTTTTATGATCTATCCATTTTAATTGAGTTTGATTTTGAATATCCATTTGGTTCCTACCACATTTTTATCTTTAGGTCTTGGAACCAGTTCCCAAGTCATACTTTTCTCTATTTGATCAAGTTCCTCATTCAATGATTTTATCTGATCCTCACTTTTACTGGTTTCTGCAAAATTTTTAGGCTCTATTAGAGAAATCATTGCTTGTTATTCATATAAGAGTTTCATCCTTGTTTCTACTCCAACACTCTTGTCTCCTATAATTTGACTTTCTGGATTATTCTTTTGAACCCTTTTTTATGGTGGTTTTGGCATGTGTGTCTCTTCTTGAATGTTTTCTTCATCAGTGTACGGTTCATTTTCTTGCAAATATTCATCATTTTATTCATATTGTGATTCACCATCTTTTTCATCATCACTGGTTCTTCTCCATTCATCAATTTTTGTTTCATTTTGAGATTTGATTTTTCTCAATTTTAGGTCACCTATTTTTACATTTTCACTTTCCACTATTTTGTGCAATATTAGATTGTAGCATTTGTAGGCCTTCTTGTTAGGTGAATATCCCAAAAATATACCTTCATCTGATCTAGAGTCAAATTTCCCCAGATTATCTTCATTTCTCTTGATGTAACACTTACTTCCAAAGACTCTGAAATGTTTCACAAATGTTGGTCTTCCAACCCACAATTCATAATGAGTTTTCTCATGGCTAGCTCTAAGTTGTGATCGGTTAAGTATGTGGATTGATGTATATATTTCATCTCTCCAAAATTTGTCTAGAATCTTGGCTTGATTCAACATAGTTCTTGCAACCTCTTGAACAATTTATTTTTTCCTCTCCACAACCCCATTCTATTGAGGAGTTCTTGGAGCCGAGAATTTGTCTCTTGATTCCATGATATTCATAAAACTTATTGAATTATTTACAGGTAAATTCCCCTCCATTATGTGATCTTAAACATTTTATTTTGAGATCTGTTTCATTCTCTACATAAGTCTTGAATGCTTTAAACTTTTCAAATGCCTCATATTTTTCTTTGAGAAAATATACCTAGGTCATCCTCGTGTAGTCATTGATGATCAACATGAAGTAGCGTTCCCCTTTTATTATTCTAGTCCTAAAGGGCCCACAGAGTTCAATGTGAACAATCTCCAAGGGTTTTGATGTAGAATTCCCTTTTTTCTTGAATCCAACTCTTGTATGCGTTCCTAATTGACAACTTTTTTAAATAGGATCTGAGGGCTTGATGACTTTTGGCATATCTTTTACAACTCCATTTTTACTAGCTTTTATTATGTTAACATAGCTCAAGTGTCCCATCCTTATGCGCCATAGACAAATTTCATTTTCTTGACTCATATTGTTGCCTTCTTCTTCCTTAATATCTAATATATACACATTGCTTGAGGTTCTTGGTGCAATATCAACTAATTTTCATGATCCTTCTCTTATTTCACATTTTTGGGACTCAAAGATGAGTATATGCCCTTGATCACAAGTTCAAATTACACTTAGAAGATTAGGATTCAGATTTTCAACTAGTAACACATTTTATGCTTTGTTTTTCTTGTTGCCCAAGGTGACTGTGCCTTTTCCAAGTATTTTAGCAGATACATTATAATTTCCAAATGTGACACTTCCTTTTTCCTTCTTTGTTAGTTTGAGAATTTTACATTTATCTCATGTCATGTGTTTGGAGAATCCACTATCAATGTACCATTAACACTTTTTGTTCTTGGCATACAAGGCTACTTTGCATTGTGTATCTTCCATATGTTTTCTGTTAGAAAAACAGGACCGCGAAGCAATAAAATAAAACAAATGCGGAAACAAAACACAAAAGATACACAATACAATAGAGACACAGATTTACGTGGTTCACCCAGTGTGGGCTACGTCCACCAAAGAAATTGCCAGGTCCTTTCTTTATTATTATCCAACATATGAAGGGATACAACCTACAACAAACCCGTTGTAACTTCCTCTTCTTTCTCTCACAGTCTCCTATCTCAGAATACAATATTCACCATGAACCATAGCCGCAATACATTTCCCTCATAAAAGAGGGTTTCTTTCTAGGGAAAAAAAACCTAACATAATATCTACCGTTATATCTGCGACCTTATAATGAACAGTCTAGATTTACAATGAAATTACAATATACATTTACAAGGCAATTTTTCCTTTAAGGGCTTCGCCCCCGGACCCTGCAGAGGGGGTACCCCCCCTCTGTACTCCCCCGTGTGGAAGAGTGTACATACTTCTGGGGTGTAAATACTTCATGGGGTATAAACACGGCTGAAAGCAAGGACCTCTGAATCAGGAAGATAGTTAGGCTGCACATTCAACATTTTATTTTCCATATTTTCTTATCTTGAGTGATAAAATAAATTGTTTTATGGTTAGCCTTTCATTCATTGGTTTGATGACCATAATTGTTGCACTTCTTGCATTCAACATTGAACATTTGTAATGGAGAGAATGAATTGTAACTTCTATTCTTCGGATTATTTTTGTTTCTTTTATATTTTTTATTATTTCTATGAATGTATATTTTTCCATAAGCCTTGCAATGTACTGCTTTATGTCCAAAGTTATTGCAAGAGTAGCAATATCCTAGAAATATGTGTTGATGTCTCTTAGGAGGATTTATTCTAGACATTATATTCCATTTGTCTTCTTTCTCTTTTTGTGGGAGGTGTAGACTTCAGTTTATTATGAATTGTCTTTAATGGTGCCTTCTTCATCTTGTTATTTTCAATTTTTAAGGTGCTCTTAAGAGCATCTGCATAACGAATTTGCCTTTTTTTTGCCTTTTGTGTTGTAGAGGTTGATTTTTTATCATACCCAAGTCATGTATTATCCTTTGGTGATCTTTGACTATTCAAAATGTCATCCAATATTTTTGAACTGTTTTCAGATCTTGAGTGACTCTTTCCTTTCTCAAGTTCCTTTTTCAGAATGACAATTTCAACTTCTTGCTTCTCACAGTCTTGTTGTTTTTCATTAAGTTGTTTAGTTAGGATATATTCTATTCTTTTGGATTCTTGGAGTTGAGTCTTCAAGTCAATGATGATTTGATCATTTTCTTTGACTATTTTTGAGATTTCTCTTTCTCTTGATTGTCATGTTTCCTTAAACTCTAGCAACTATCCTTTTAGTAACTTAGTCTTCTTTTTGTATTATCTGAGCTCTTCTAGAGCACTGCGAAATTAGGCTTCAATATCTACTTCACCTTCCTCTTCAGAGTCTTCATCCATACCAAAAGTATTTTTAGTAGGATTATCATGTTTCTCTATACCCATAAATAGATGCTCTGATTCTTCTTCTTCTTCTTCACTTTCTTCAGATGAGTTGTTTTCTTCTTTGGTGTAGAAGGTCTTCTTCTTTTTGTGGAATTTCTTCTTGTTTCCATTTTTTCTCTTCTTGTACTCTTTGTAAGTTTCTTCACCATCACTTTCTTCTTGTTTTGGATAGGGACATTCGTTGGCAAAATGTCCAACTTTGCCATAGTTAAAACATTTAAGAGGTAGTTTTCCTTTGAATTTACATGTTCCTTTCTTAAGTTTTTTCATGAATTTTGCTAATTCTTCATCAGATATCTCTAATTGATCTTCATTGGAAATCTGCTCTTGATTCTTCTTAGATTGTCTTACCTTGAAGGAAGTTTCCCCTTTAGATGGCCTTTCTTTCCCTATCCTCATATCATAGGCTATTAGGATTCCATGGAGCTCATCCATAGTGAGTTTTCCAAGGTTGTCTCTATCCTCTAAGGTAGATATCTTGGCATCATATCTCATAGGCAATGATATCAACACTTTCTGAACAATATATTTGTCTTCTACTATTTCACCCAATGCTCTGACTAAGTTGACTATCTTGTCTACTCTCTGAAGATATTCTACAATATTTTATTGTTCCTTCACTTTTATATTTTCAAACTGTGCTTTAAGTGTTTGAATTTTGGCTTGTTTTTCCTTTCCATCTCCTTCATAAACAATTTTAAGTTTATCCCACAATTATTTGGCTGATTTGCAATGCATTACTTTTACAAATACATTTCTAGATAATCCACTTAAAATGGCATTAACAACTCTTGAATTGTCATTTCATAACTTATTTGCAACATCATCAATTGGTGGGGAAGATGGTACAATGTAGCCATCTTCTATAGATTTCCAAATTTCAAATCCAAGTGCCATCAAATGACTCTTCATTCTTATTCTCCAAAAATCATAGTCATCTCCTTTGGACAGTGTTGATATTTTGGATGACATTCCTTATTGTTGATCCATTGGATTCTTTAGGATATACCTTTCAGTGGTTATATTGTGGTGAAGGAACCTCGATTTGATACCAATTGTTGGAAATACTGAGAGGGGGGGGAGAATCAGTATTACCTTTTATCCAATTAGTAGTTCTTTTTAAAACTTTTTCAACCACAACAATAAATTAACAATGAATTTAAAAAAATAATTAATTGTTTATTAGTAATAATAATTGCAATGTATGTATTACAACAAGATGTGATTATGAAGGACACCAATCCTTTTTAGAGCACCAACTCTAGGAGACACAAATCCCCTTCCTTTTCTGAGCACCTACTCAAGGAAGTTGCAACTCCCAGTTTCTTCAAGAACCAACTTGAAAGGAGGCTCCAACCCCCTAAATTCTTCAAGCACCAACTTGAAGAGAAGCACTGACCCCTTGTTGTTTCAGGATTCTACCTGAAAAGGACTTCAATCCTTCCTAGCTCCTCCCTTCCACTGATCAAAATCTAAACCAGGGGTCAAATTTTGCTCAAATTTCAAAGTGCTCGGAATGCGACAAAAACAGTGCCATTGCGTCTGTCTCGTCTTCCGGATTCCGGTGGTATATTTACTTTGTCAAACAAACTCCATATGGAGAAGATATCGCAATCTGTTCGCCAAGCCAAACAGGCAAAAAATTTGATGCTGACTGTACCAGTCTGTACAGTCCGTACGATCTGACGTGGCAGGACCGTACGATCGTACAAGGGTGACGTGGCAGATGTCGGTTGGTTGATAGTTGGCGAGTAAGGAGCTGACACGTGTCCGTTTATGGGCAAATGATATGAGGACACGTGGCCCAATCAGAGGGCGCCACGTGTCACTCATTGTTTGGTTATTTGGTTATATATAAAATGTATTGGAGGCTGCGGGGTTCGACCCCCAGACCTCCCCCCCCACAGCATAGCGCCTTCGCACGATCGCCCGACCATTGGGCCACGGGTTGTTGCTTGTTTTATATATGCATTTTAATTTATTTAAAATTAACATATTGTATATTGGAGTGGGGGGTTGGGCTGGGGCTAACCCCGACCCACGGTTATATGCGTTAATATATGACCATAACTTTTGTTATATGGCGCGCGGGTTTCAAAAATGGCACGTGGGATTTGTTAAGCCACGGTTTGGCTTTGTGCCATGTGACCTCGACTAGGAGCGCGCGGGGCCCGGTTTCAAACTGTTTTTGTAACGGTTAACACTTTTTGCCAAAGCCCGAGGTCGTATGACCCATGTGCCTTAGTGCTAGGCGGTTGGGGGCTGGAGGCGCCCTAACCATTCTACGGTTTGCACCGTTGGCGCGGTTGCACCCTGTGCCGGTTTTTTACATCTTAAATGGCGTGTGTGCTGGGTTCACACAACAAGGGTGCATTTTGGGGAACCCGTTTCAGCAAGGTTGAAGGAGGAAAATGGAGGAGGCCTAACTTCTTCATCTTTTGGCCGATTGAGGTGCCGTAAAAGCCCAGCTGGGGTTTTTTGGACGTCCTGAATCCATTGGTGTTGTTATCAAGGCCATTTG
>SNQJ01S0068133.1:39466-51529 GCA_010110895.2 Picea sitchensis | reverse complement strand
AAAATCCTCTATAAGACTCATGTCACTCTTGTTATCGTATATTGTTGTGAATTTTGGGGCTGCAACATCTCTAGAGAATCATGGAGAAAGATAGAGAAAATTCAAAAGTGTTTTATCACTTATAATTTCAAAATTAAAGGCAATACATCCTATCGTATCCTATCCTCATAGAACTGATTCTTTCCCCATGAAGAGTGTGACTATGAATAGGTACATATTGTACAAGAATAAGATAAATAGATTGGAAGAAAAGAAGCTTCCTAAGATTGCTTCAAACTCCAATGAAAACCACCTACAACTCAATGAGGCTTAACATAAAGATGCAAAGTCTAGGCATAATCATTGGGGAATCAAGGAAGAGATCACTTGCATAGTAAAATAGTATTAAAAATATTATTACATTTAAATTTAAGGATAAATTGTGGTGTGATAAAGGAATACAGGATAAAAGAAAATTAAAATACTGTAAGGAGGTGATCAACCCTAATCCGAAAAAAAAATATCAAGGATACATATATGGGTTTTCTCAAGGTTAGAGGATGGCTCTACGGATTTATTCTCGATTGGTTCTCAGGGATAGGTTTTCCGCAAGAAAACCCTAGCCCCCGGGCGTCCCCTTTGAATCCCTCTCACCTCCACACCCTTTATCCTTCACCACATAAAGTTTTACCCTCTTCCCTGTGACCTTGGTCCCAAAGGCGTCAAATAGCTCTCCCCTAATCTTCCATGTACCCTCCCTCTATCCTTACTCCTCAGCACACTCACTCTCCACAACACCTATCCCTTTCTCCCCCTACTAAATCTCGTTGGAAGATCTGATGGCAGAGAATGAGCTTCTTGATTACTCAGTTGATCTATACTCCCCTTCTCAGATCTGGAACTACCACCTCCTCGATCACCCTCATCACCCTTTTGATCTCCCCTTGTCACCATATCCCTCTCCTATAAGTGTGTCTTTCCCACCATCTTCCATATATATGATGATGCTTCCCTCCCCTATGACCTCTCCCTCCCACTATCATGATATCCACTCTCCCTGCTCTAATGATTTTGTGCATTCGTTCAATTTCCCTCATACCTTATCTTTCCCTCTCTCGCACATCACCCCCTCCTTCCCTTTTAAAAATATCTCACATTCATCATATTTATCCTCTTTTTTTAACCAAATTTGTTTTCGTCATAGTCACAGGTAGTTTTCACGTTGGGAGGGTTTGTTGGCTCTCTCACCTTATAAATGTTCATATCATGGACATTTTGGCCACCTAAATCTGAATCTGAGAAAAAATATATCAGGATCTACCATTCATGGAAGACTAATAAATGCATAAAGCATCAAGACAAGCCCATAAACCTCACACTTGGCAACAGAATAAAACTCCATGACATTGTCACCATGCAACATACCACCCTAGTTGGAAGATTTGGAAGCAAAAGTCCATTCCAAAACTTGCTCGGATCTTGGAATGATGATATAGGTGGAAATTGGTGTCCACCCACCTATTCCACTGGCTCAAAGCATAATTTTCCATTTTGGCAGTTTTTCTACACTTTTTCAGGTCCTGAACTTCTGAGGCCATTTTGAGGCCTTAAACAACGTTTTTGGGGCACGCCAATGCCTAGAAAATATCCAAAGGAATAGGCTAGTCCAAATGGAATGTGTACTCCTTAGCTATACCTTCCTGACTAGGTATCAAGCACCCCAAATAGAGATCGTATGAAAAAGTTACTCCCTCAAAAAGTTGACGTATCAACTACCCCCATTGGCGCCTATAAACCTTTTAGTGTTTCATCACCCGGGGTTAGGGTTTTGGATATTTAGGGTTTTCTCAATTATTGTTTATGTTAAAAATTCCTTTGGAGCCTCATTGGAATCAACTTCTTGTGAATGAGCGTAGCTGACACATCTCTTCGTAGAGATAAGCTACCACCATTCTATCTAGCTTGTGTGCTTTTTCATTTTACGGTATTTTTTATTTTTCAAATAGTCATTAATAGAATCTGTTTTTCACTATATTAATGTGTTCCGGGCCATATATTTGTGTATATCATTTTTATATCTCTATTATATTTCTTCCTTCATATCGTTCTCAAAATAATCTGGATCAGTGGTATCATTGCACTCTACTCCTTGTCATTCTTAGTGCATGTCCCCGACGAGGTCAGGGTATTGAGAGTTGGGTCTCAAGCTTGTTTCTCTTGAAGAAAACCACTCTCACATGCCCAAGAAACCTCCCATGGAAGAAAAAAATATGGACAATGGAGTAGGATATTATTTCAAACTATTGCTTGAGGAATCTCTTGTGCAACAGAGGAACGAGATGATGGACAATTTCTCCCAGATCCTTCGATGACTTCTGACAGCAGTGGAAGTACCTTCGACCAACATTCACTTCAAAGGTGTGACACCCTTCAAGGTACAAGTTAAATTTGATATTCCTTTATTTGAAGGCCAGACATATAGACGTCAACTCTTTGGGAAAATAGTTAAGTCTGCTAGAAGGTTATTTCTTTGTCCAAAATTTTTCCAACAATGAAAAAATTACTTTCGTGCTCCTTAAATCCCTTCCCATGTTAGAGATTGGTGGGAGACTTACTATGAGAAACATTCTCAGGAAGAGTCTACAATTTTTAGGTCAGGACCCACTTGGGAATCTTTTGTTGATGCCCTCAAGGAACAATATTACCCTCTAGAAAATTATGATGACCAATACATGAGATGGACCACATTGTGCTAAGAGAGGGGTCAAACAGTGTCGGAGTTCAAAAATACCTTCCATACCTTGAGCACTAAGCTGGGTATAAAATACTCTGAGCAAGATCTGGTCCTAAAATACCATGGGGCTCTACAAAGGTACATCCAAAATGAAATGGTATTTATGGACATCTCGTCATTGGAAGTCGCTTATCAATATGCTTTCAAAAATGAGAAGAAATTTAACCAGCAGAACAAGAAAGAGTTTGGGTCTGCAAATATGAAACATCTAAAGTATGGTAAGGATGGACCTAAATCCCAATCCAAAGGATGGAACAAGGATGGCTAACCCAAGGATAACCCTCCCAATCCACCAACAAAGAAGCGTATGGGAAGTCGAAGAAGGACACTGGAAAGTGGTGTGATTTCCACAAAATCCCTTGGCACAATACTGATGAATGTCACTCAAAATAGTCAATGTTGGCTAAGACGAAAGCCCCAAGTTCAAATTCTAGCTCAGACTCTGATTCAGAACCAAAAAATGGAAAGTGGATCATTGATGTAGAACCTATTGTAGCCATTGCTAAGATAAAATTCCATCCAGAGGAACTGGAGGAGCCTGAAGAATGGGAGCACCTCTTCCACTCATAGATGTGGATGAAGGGGACCCCACTCCATTTCATTGTTGATAGCGCTATCCAGAAGAACTTGATCTTAGCATAGGTTATCAAGAGGTTGAACCTGACAATGACACCACATCCTTAGCCATACACCATCGGTTGGCTCAGCCAGGGGAAAGACATCCACGTCAGCCAACAATGTCGCTTGCACTATGAAATCAAACCCTTCAAATACAAGGTATTGTGTAATGTTTCCCCCCTTGAATTTTGTGATGTTTTTATAGGACAACCATAAATGTGGAAGCATCATGTTGTTTATGAATATAGGCCTCGTAGTGTCATTATTACTTTGGGAGATCAACTCTAAAGGGTATCTGAGGCATTCCCAAAGTATATGGTCTCTTTGATCTCCATGAAGTAGTGCAGAAAGGTGGTCTACCAGATTGGGAGGTTTGTCCTCTTTATGGTTTGATCAGAAGGTGAATGGAAGGTCATTGCAACCATTGAAACCTCTACAAGGGGTATCTCTTCTCACCAAATACATGTGGACAAGATAGTAGAATAATACAAAGAAATATTAACCTCGCCTATTGGGGTTCTTGTGCACTATTAGTTAAATCACTCAATTGATCTAACACTCGATGCACCTTTACCTAACGACCCTATGTACAAGCATTCTCTTATGGAGAATGAAGAAATAAGATGCCAAATCCAAGAGCTAATTCTTAAGGGACACATCAAACCAAGCTCCTCACCTTGTGAGAGCCCAATTGTTCTATTACATAAGAAGGATGGCACATGGAGACTTTGTATTGATTACAGAGCCCTAAACAAGATCATAGTCAAGAACTAATACCTAATTTCCTAGATTGATGATCTTCTTGATCATCTCAAGGGAACCAAGTTTTTTAGTAATATTGATATCAATTCAGGCTACCACCAGGTGTCTATTGAGAAAAATCATGTGTGGAAGATGACCTTCAATTCTAAAGAAGGTCTCTTTGAGTGGTTTTTCATGCATTTTGGATGGACTAATTCATCGACCACGTTCATGCATATGATGGATGATATATAACATCCATTTACAAACTCCTTTGTGGTTGCATATTTGGATGAAATCCTCATCTTCAACAAAACCTAGGAGGATAATTTGGAGAATATTTAGCAGGTCTTGGGCACCCTCCGACAACACAAGTTATATGCCAATTTGGAGAAATGTTTCTTCGACATGTAGAGAATCTGGTAGCCTATCACAGAGAAACTCTATCTAATACTATTTGCAGATACCCCACATATGAAAAAGAGATGTAATCCATTATGCAGGAATGTCGATAGTGGAAGCAATACATTTTGGGGAAGGAAATAATCATCCACACCGATCACATGCCTTTACAATTCATGCAGAGACAAGGAAAGTTACAGAATGACCTCCATCAGAAGTGGTCCACATACCTACAACAATTCCACTTGAATATCAAGTAGAAGAAAGGTAGCACCAACCATGTCACATATTTCCTATGTTGACCCCCGATGGCAACACTAACCATAGTGCTCAACTCATGTGGACATGAGACATCCGGATGGCCACAATTATACAATAATGACTCTGACTTTGATATTTCCTATCAGACATTGAGTGTAAGAAAAATAGTTCTAGACTTTCATCTCCAAGATGGATTGCTATGCCATCTAATTCATCTTTGTGTTTCTTCAAGAACGCATGCAAAGATGATCTAGGAAGCTCATTAAAAATGAGCAGCGAGACATTTTTGTTTAGAGAAAATAGTGGAAGTACTGCAAAATCATTTTTATTGGAAAAAGCTTCAGAAATATGTTCACAAGTACATCAGATCCTCCATTGTCTATGTCATTGCCAAGCTAACCATCAAGAAATAGGGGCTATACAACCCTCTTCCTACTCTGGATAGGATTTGGGAGTCCATCTCCATGGAATACATATCTTGTTTACCTTCAACCAAGCATGGGAATTGATTGATTATCTAAGATGGCAGTTTCGGCACCCTGCAAGAAGAGAATCACAGTCGAAGACATTGTGAAGCTCTTCTTTACATGGGTTTGGGTTCATTTTGGGCTTCCACACACTATTATTGTTACAAGGAAAATATCTCTATGGCCTGGGGTAAACCACAATAGAAGGAATGACTAAATAAATCAACTCTAATCCCAAGTATGCTATATAAATGAAATGCTAACAAGACAAGGTCAAAAACCTACCTTGTCCTTGTCCTCAAAAACCAAGATATGAAAGAATGTGGTGATAATATATAATTTTATCATATAAAATAGCATAATCCATTAACATACATGAAAAATACGCCCATGCAATAAGAATTGGAATATTTGCAAGATATCAATTGGACGATAAAAGAGTATTTCTATTAAAATAATCAACAGAAGTATATAGGTGACAAACTTTTGTGTCGGCACATCTCATAATCGAGAAACTAAGTCCCTCCAACTGGGCCTCCACCACTTCAATCCTCCACCAAAGGAAAGATCATACAAAGGAGACAATGAGGTTCTCCATCAAATAAGGAAGAGGTTGGGGGCTAAACAATGAGCTCAGACTTTCAAGGATAAAGGGATGCAGACTCAATGTGAAGTGAAATTTATCTAGAGTATGTTTTCTCTCAAAAGGTGAATTCTCTTCCCTTCCAGGGCTTGGATATGGCTCAATTTATAGCCTTCAAATGGAGATGAAGAGACGATTTAGAGATTTTCCAGTATATGGAAGGTCAAGGATCATGGATCTCATGACATGACATGGAAACTAGACATAATTTTCAATTTTGAGCACCAAAGATGATGTGTGCAGGCTGTAATGAAGAAAATTGCGTATACGCATGTTGTCTAACTGGTAGGGTGCATATATGTGGAAAAATATTCTTTTTGGATCTAGGAAGTGCAAAAGGGGACTTCAAGTATGCATAGGGATATGGAAATTCCATCCAAGCAAGTTGCATGGGGTGAGGAAAAATTTGTTATAATAGATTCCCCCTAATGTGTGAGGTCATAGGAGCATCTGCGATGGCCGAAATACATTATAATTCCCAGAATCATATTTATGGCGACTCAACTAGAAGTGTTAGTTTCTCATGAGAATATTACAATCCATAATGAATTTGTACACATGGCTACCAATTTGAATTACACTGTAGATCCATGTGTAAATATACCAATTAGTCGTTCATGGCCATGAATAGTAAATACAAAGTAGATACATGCCATAAGCTATCATAGTCACGAACAAGGCCCAGTGGAAACTAGTCTCAAGATAAATCTGAAGATATATGTATACAATGGAGTACGATTTGATCTCCCATGATCACTGAAGTCATATAGGTACTAGTCCAATGAAAGACAACAACATAATAAGAATGTTGCTATTGTAAGTTGGAGGTCTTCTACAATATCCTCTAAAGGTGCAATTCTACATCATGTGAATAGAGGAGTCGATGTCAAACACAATGAGACTTCATTTCATTACCAGTCATTAAGGTATACCATTAACAAACATGAGACAACCTATCAATAATGAAAGTAGGTATCAAGGCACAGAGTACATTCTTACAAGTGTGAATAAGGGTGTTGAGGTCGAAAACTTGAAGAGTCCATCGATCAGGAGAAATTGATGTATTCCCAACTGTCTATGGCAGGAGAACGTATTGTTGATGACTACAAGCCTATAGGTACTCATAGGACTATAGGTCTCATTTCCAGAACAGATGAGATGAATTCGATGGAAGGAGACCTACTGAAAGGAGAGCATTAAGGTATCTCTCATTAGTCAGAATGAAGTACAAAGCAGTACCTTTATGATTTGAAGGAGCGCAGATGAATAATATGTTCATGAACCAATGACCCTGTGCATATTTTGCATGCACTAGATGCAAGCAGTGCACGAAAAAGACCCTCTGAATAAAAGCCAATAAGGAATATTGTCGACAAAGGTGAGGAAACCACTAATAATGCTAATGGAATCTAAGCCACTGTACGAATCCCAATGTATGAATATATTTATTACCATATAACACAAGGGAAATCCCCCAGTCAATGACCAATAAGGATATGTCGATTGTTGGGTTCAAGGTTACCTACCTATAATGAAAGTAGGACCAGGGTGTATGGTAGGAATACAACTTCATGTAACTCTGAGACACACTGAGGGTATCATTGACATGCAAAGTCAATAGTTCTAAGAAATGGTCGATACAGGCTTATAGACTTCCTTTGAACAAGATATTGAGACATATGGAGGACTCTGGCGGCATAGACTTGATGATGAAACTGCGTGATGCAGGAGGCATCAACAAACTCTCCATAAGGACTGGAAGAATAACCATTCAGACGAGTAAAATCTAAGTAATGAGATCAACTTCCTAAGGTCATGCTAAACCCAAACTTTGGATGACAAGTGGACTCGAAAGTTTTTTCTCTGTTCAAAGGAAACATGAATGTTGTCGATATGAGATAATATTAGTTTCCCTCCCGTCTTTTTCTATTTTTTCATAGGCAAATAAATGTTATTATACAAGAGAGGAAACGAGTGTCGCAAGTAAACAACTAGCTTCAAATAGTGGAACACATCTATGCTCAATGCAAGAAAGTTCATGTGGGGCATGGACACTCAGGGGAATTTTTCCTCTTAGGGTACAGGGTTTCAAGCTGCAAAGGATATAAACAAGGATTTGCTTGGCTAGTGATGCAAATTGTTGAGGTAAGAGTATTATAACGAGAAAGAGGGAACCGAAAATAGGCTCAATACTGCAAGCAAGAGATAATGGAATGAAATTACAACTTAACTCCAAAGAATGTCCTTTTTCGTAAATTTAGTCCCCTAGGCCTGAAAAAGTATAAAATAATACCCATGAGAAATCTTCTAGCCAATGTTGACTAGAGTGTTCCTTTTTTGAAATTAGTCTACTTGGTCCTAAAAAGGGTTAAAGTTACAAAAAAAAGAGGTCCTTTCAAATCCATTTAATGAGTGTGAAAGAGACAAGTTCACTCGACAATCTTTTTGCTTTTGAGAGAGTCGGAAAAGATCTTAAACAAGACTTAGTGGGAGTCCCATATGTGAAGGTCAGAATGCTTGTGAGTAAGAATATGAGGTTTGGATGCAAATTCGTATGAGAACTATAAAGGATTCTCGGTCCTATGGAATAACTTCTGCATGGGCACCAAATGGCACACAGGTTCTAACTAGGGCACCCATGTTTGGTAAGCCTCTACCACTTAATAACGACACTTCTAGTAGAAGTAAGAAGGTTCTATATCGCTAATAAATGGCTTCTTACCTAAGGCATATGGATCACAACCATAAGACAATGAAATAATTCCAAATGAAGTGATAACCTATCCTATATGTTGTCGAAAGGAAATACTTGCTGAAGTCATGAATGGGTAGTATGATGCTAGAAACCGTAAAAACCCTGGACAAAACCACCAAAACCAATTCTTTCCACTATACTGTTAGTCCACAAGGTCAAAAATTAGCATAAACTATATAGAGTGGGTAAAACAATTCTACTAATAGTAAAAAATAGACTTTTTACCATACCATTAGAGTTTTTTCACCCACATAGTCCATTTTAGGCCATTTTCCCCTCGATCTTCAAGTGTCAATTGCAGGAGCTATGGTCAACGGAATTAGAAACCGTCTAGAGCAAGTAAGCTCCCTTCCCATCCTCTTCATTTTCAGTGGATTAAAATTCAATTTTACGTCAAAATGTTTGAGTATGAGGGCACAAGATGTGAACTAGGGTGTACGGGGGTGGTAGTTCATTGGGTCGCGTACATGGATGTGTGTACGCAGGAAAATCCAAGCCTTCCCACCTATATGCAGCCCTATACATGATTGTTAACACTATATCTCATGTACAAGTCCACAAACAATATTTTTTATAAAATTTAACTCAAAAAATGACTTTTCCTTTGCAAGATGGTGCTTGAATGGAGAGAGAAGGAACATGAAGAGATAGATGCAATAGTGGAAAGGAATGCAGGGGCCCAACTAGCTCTAAAAATATGTGGTCTTTACAAATTTTGGCCTCTCAAAGGAATGAGGACTTAAGTGAGGTTACTCCATATGCTCGTAAACTATTGGGATCCGGAGACAAATGCCTTCAATCTCATTGGGAAACCATTGAGGATTGAAGTAGACAACATATATTTCATTACAGGATTGTCTCATCGGGGCGAGGTAGTGAATCTCAAGGCCCGAGGGGATGGGGATGGTATGACCATGGAGGATGACATTTCCACCCACCATGTTGCAGGCATGGACAAATTAGGGAGCCAACTCTCAATCAGGGTGATCAAGAACCTGAGTTTGAATATCATCATACTTGTTCCTACATGGATCTCGGGGTCGGCCTCATTGCACTAGGATTCAAGGCCACTCATTTTCTATGCAGTGGATTGTTTGCGACCCACTGTTTATGACTGGTGTACCTCATTGTTCGCTAACATGAAGAGTCAGCTAATAGAAACAAGGGAGAAAGAGAAACTTCGGGTTTGCATCCGTATTGTGTATTTTTTTCTTTGAGTGGGTTTCGGGTTTGAACCCTAGAGTAGATATCATTCCACATGGACTGCATGATCCAGCCATGTCATGGTGAACCGACGTGATGAGGCATCTAGGAGGTGGTAGGGTGCCAACTCACTACAATGATGAGTTATTTTTCTAGTGGCGCTGACAGGAGATAGCCATTGAAGACTACCCTTATGTTGTGATCGACTATAGATGGTTTCCATATATGCCTTTGCCACCAAGTTCCACCTATGGTGATATTAGTATGAAAAGTTTTTATATATTTCATTTTTTCTTGTGTTTTTAAAAAAGAATAAAAAACGCAAATATTTTTGTATGGTATCAAGTATTAATAATTTCTTTGTCATGCATATGTAGGTCTGCGATGACCATAAGGATTCCCATGACCCGGTGGAGGAAATGTGGAGATGAGAACGCAAAAGGAGATGCAGATAGAGTGCTACAAAATGTGGAGGGGAACCTGTCTCGATTGATACGAGATTCCTATGGTTTAGGTGGAGGATCTGCCAGAGGCTATGTAGCAGTAGGTGGTGGATGTGCCCCATGTGTGGGTGCGACTCTTTCAACATCTCGCAAATTCTGTATTGTGCTATCATGATACACAACTGACACCATAGGTATAGATTCCATGGTCATATATATACCAACCATATATGTATTTTGAGGGTGTGAGTGTTAAGAACCAAATATCAAAATAGCATAAAAAAACCTCAGAATAAGTACTCAATGCCTTTAAAAAGATATAATTTCAAATAATAATCCTCTTCGAGGGGGAAACTTCCTTATACACCACATAAATTTCCAAATACAATATGATTCCAAATGAAAAGGTCTCATTAGTACATATAGGAGACTAGGAGGTACAATTACAACTAATGGACCCAAGTCGACACATTACTAATGTAATATGCCCCAACTAAGGGGTAATGTGCCACTATTTAGGGCTTAACATGCCCCTCCCCTTCAGATAAGTTTTGTCCAAAATGCTTGAGTAATTTTGGATGCTTATGTATAAAAGACCCATCTTCCCAAGTAGAATTTTTAGCAGGTAGTTTCCTCCACCTAATGAGATACTCTGAAATGGATCTATTTTTCAGTTGGTGAATTCTTGTGTCAGTGATAGCTTTAGGCTCCAATATGAAATTTTCTTCCTCTTCAAGTTCTGGAAATATAGTTTGAACTGGGATATTGTCACATATAACCTTCTTTAAGCATGAAACATGGAAAACTGGGTGTACTCATGAAAATGCAGGCAACTCCAATTTGTATGCCATAGTACCAATATTTTGCAACACCTTATATGGGCCATATTACTTTGGTGATAATTTATTATCATTCTTAGCTTGCTTGAGGGACATCTGTTTGTATGGTTGTAGTATTAAAAATACCCAATCCCCTACTTCAAAACTTATTTCACTACGATGTTGATATGCTTGTTGATTCATGCGATTATGTGCCATGGTCAGGTTTTCCTTTAAGAGTTGGAGAACTTGTTGTTGATGCTCGATGTGATATTCCACTACTTGAACCATAGATTTTTCTTTTAGAGAAGAAGTGATGGAAGGTGGGTGGTATCCATAGAGTGTAATAATGTTGGAGTTACTTCACACACACCTAGGATTTCTTTTTCCTAAGGTTTTTCCTTGTTTATTAGTCATAATTAGTCATTATCTAGACTCCTATATTTTAGGGGAGAATATTACACCTAGAGAATATTGTCTTTCAGTTGACACTTGAGTTTGACTAGTTGAGTTGAATTTAGATGTTGCATTGGTTTTGTCACCATGAAACATTGGGATCATCACCAGCTGATGTGCACTTTCCTTGGGATCATCACCAGACTTCCACATTACCCTTGATTTATTGAGTTAACTCCTCACTACTCTCTATCTAGTCAGTTAACTGAAGAGTAGTTGACTAGTTAACTCAACTAGGTGGTAGTTCACTCCCGTAACTACCTGAGAGACTAGACTAGGTGGCAGTTTACTCCCATAATTGTTGGTGTGTGTCCAAATCACTCTATACCACCACTATGGCTCATTAGTTACTCATGTATCCTATATCTATTGTAAATTATTCTCTCTTTGAGTGTGGAATATGGTTAATGAGAATTCTTTCATTCTTTCTCTCCTTCTTCTTCTTTCTCCAATTCTCTCTGCAAATGTGTGTATTATTGTTTA
>SNQJ01S0068133.1:14373-35360 GCA_010110895.2 Picea sitchensis | reverse complement strand
TATTTGAAATTTCACTTTATAATAAAAAGAGTACTTGTAAATAATTTTGTTATCTTTGTATTCATTATTTTTATGAATTTTTTTATCGACATTTTATGGGTCAATTTGATAGTTGTTTCACAATGTGTTTTGAAAAAATATGGGAATCGATAATGTGTTATGTTAGGGGGATCCATTTTTTCCCATATTAAAGTTTTTTTTTTTTAAATAAATCGACAATAATCTATATTATCTTGGCTAATGCACTTCTTCTTTTTGCATATTTAACAGATGAATAGTTTTTTTAATTTTTTAAGTTGGATCAATAAAAAGACGTAGCATAAAATTGACACCTTTGGGAGACTCTACTTTTTCCCTACATTCCAACTAAATATATAAAAAATCTAAAAACACCCTCTTGAAGATGACAACCCAATCTTATGCGTTAGTGATTTTTCTATTTTTTTGTTGTTGTGAATTTTTGGAGATATTGAACTTTCATTTCATCAATTTGTGATATCAAAGCCTACCCCTATGTCCTTCAAATTTTATAGCCTTAAGGGTTGGTTCAAGCGACTATGAGTCGGATATGAGATATTTCCCCCTAAATTAAGGAAGGCCATGGGTTTGACTTTCTTGATCCCCTCGGAGTTAGGGTCTATAATCATTGTCAACAATTTACCCTGCTTACCACCCACCCATCAACATTGCTGAAGTCTCTGGGGGTTTCTTACTCATGGTTATATGTCTCTGTGTGTGTATCTACACACACACACACACATCAACTCTATTATTTTCTAGAAAATTGTAATAGCCTTAATGTGGTTTTGATCTTTTACTATTTATGTTGATGAACTTCTTACCACTTTTGAGGTATTTTTCTGATTTATATAGAGGCAATGCTTGAGAATTATCTTTCTATGTATAAGAAGGCCTATGTGAAATATTAATATGAGACAATTCTCTCGTTTTTTCACTAAAATGGGGTTTTTAGTGTTACAAGATTTGACAAAATTGTCAAGAAAATTTCTTGTAATTGATAATGTAATCTTTTATGACTGATAATGTAATCTTTTGTCACTGTTCACCATAACTAAAAAATCTAATGACAAAATGTCATAATGTAATTTTGTTTGTTCAATGCACTTAATTTAGTAAGACACACCCATGCTCCCCATTTCATACACATCAGTGCATACTATACCATTGCGCATTGATGTGTGTTACATATGAGTGAACATTGGTGTGTATTATATTCTTAAGAACTAATGTGTATATATCCTCACACATAGTGAAGTCTTGGTAATGATAACAATAATAGTAACGATATTATAGAAGGGAATGATGTTGTTATTTTAGTTAAAAACATCAATTCTCTTATTAAATTTATAATCCCTGGTGCATTTGTACATGCAATACACACATGTGTGTATCAATGTCCATTTAAATGCATTAAGGCATAAATAGGTATTAAACACACCATATAGTTCAAATTAATGCAATACACCAATATGTTTTAGCACTAAATTTTTTCACATTGTGGGCATGCAATTATTTTTATAAAAAAATGATTAATCATTGTAAATTAAATATTATAACATATTTAATTTTATATTTTAATTAACAAGTTTATATATAATCATTGTATTAATCTATTGTATTGTTTAAAACAAATATATCAATTTATGTTCATTGTAATAATGTAAATTGTCCATATATTTAATCGAAAACATAACATTTTACAACACTGGAGATTTCAATAAAATAAGAAACTCATATTATTATATATGAATAGGGGATTCTTCGTCATACCAATTGAGACAATATGTCCACATTAAACAATTTTTTTTAAATGTTTATAAACAAAATTTCCAAAATATGATAGCTGTAATATTTAATTATATTGGTCATCATAGTCCCTCAAATTGTTTGCATGTCTCATTTCTTTATAACTTGTAGGGGATATTGTACTTTTGTTGTTTGTAATGTATTTTTGATTAGCTTTATTTTGTTTTGCCTCTTCACGTTTAATCTACAAACATAGAAATACAGTGTGATGAGTGTATCTACATTTATATTATAATAAACGTGATTGTGTAAATTGAAAAGAATTCCATAGCACTGAGAGTTGAATGGGTTCCATTTTCTTTTATTTTTTTGCAACAAAAAAACAATTGAAAAATAGTATTTCATGCAATAATAAACTCTCTAATTACACATAAAAGAATGGTTGCATATGTTTAATGCCTGTTGTTGTTGGGATAGCTCTCCTACGGTGCAATTATGATTATTTATTTGACCATCTCCTTATACATTTTTTTGGACATCACTATCAGTGTGTTTTGGATATCATCTAAATCAATGTCTTTAATTTTCTCAATATTCCTGAAAAATGAAAAGCACAATAAAAAATCAATTACTATATATATGAAAATAAATATGTCAGAAATATCATCTTAGTAATTTTTTGGACTAGTATATATATATATATATATATATATATATATATATATTAGAAAACATGCATAGAAATAATACTTTCTAAATGATTATTGTTAGTATGAATTTGTCATTGCAAGTCTCACAATTCTCCATGAGCATTTCTCCATAAAATCTTGTTGTAATTTAAATATAATCCTATTCTTGGATTCATTTGATTGATTTTTATATTGTAAATGAAAATAACATTTATACATTCTCTCTCTTAGTTCTACAAAAGTCCCTAATCTATCATTAACTTCCAACACCACTCCATATGAATTGATGATATGGAATATGAGGGCACACTCACCAAGCAAGGTGCATCACCAACAACATCCCTCCTTTGAGGATGCATTCCCAAACTTCTAGCATAATTAATTATTAGTTAGTTGCATAATTTTATCACTTGAGATGCAGACATTGCATTATTTACTATTTATTCTAGCCTTCGCGCTACGTGCATCTTAAATTATTATTTTATATTTGGCAGTTAATTTAAATTGAATCCATTGTAAAACTATAAGAAGGCCTTTAGCCAAGTGAATATAAAATGAGCAATTGGTTTTGAGCTATATTATCTTCTTCTTTTTCTATTGTTCTAGATTTTTCTTTGCAAGTTCATATATATTTCGCACCATTTTGTATCATATCAGTCAGTCCAACCCTGCTTCTCTCACTTCAGCAATCAATTAATATTGGGATCGTTGGACACTTCCCTCCCACTCGACCAATCTCTTTCTCAAACCTGGTTTCTTGGATTACGCCCTCCCACCCAAGGTTCCTTTTCATAAAGCCCAAACATTTTCCTAGGGATTCTGCTCTTCATATCTAGCATTGTTTTTTTGTAGGATGCTCTCCCACAATTTAAAAAAATATACTTAAAAAACCAATTTGTTTTAAGTGGTTTTTTAAGTTTGTTTTTTTTAATTTTGTTTTCAATGTTTTATTTAAATGTTTTTTAACCTTTTTTTTTTAATGTGTTATGCAATATTTTTTCTTAAAAAAAGGTGTCTTTTTAAAGTTTTTTTTTTCCAAAAAAAAAAAAATGGTTTTTTCCCTTAAAAGCAAGCAAACTTATTTATGGAATTTTGTTTTACAATTTATTGTTTTTAATGTAAATGATTAAAAAAAACTAAAGAAGTAATAATAATAGATAAAGGGGTTTTGTTAGACTTCTTTATGTTTCATTTAAGAACATAAAGACTTCCGATTGAGGGTAAGGGGCCACCATCCCTCTACTATATGACTTTATTAAAAAATAAAATACCACTTTTTGATTTAGGAGTCAATATGAAGTTTTTTATTGATGACAATATCATATATTAAGGTCACTATTTCAATTCAGTTATAATTTTAACTCTAAATATAAAAGGGGTGTTACCAATAACGTCATTTTTCAATTTTAGGGTCAATTTTGTGAAATGGTTTTGGTTGTCAATGCCACAATTTTAAACAAGTCACAATTTTAACCCCCCCCCAGAAAAAAAATAGTGCTACTAGTAGCACCATCTTTTGAAACAAGGGTAAAAATAGCCACTAAATATGACATCTAACAAAATAAGATCTCTGGAGAGTTATCATTAAGTTGGTAACTTTGTTAAGGTTGCAAGAGAGACTTGGAACACATAATACATCATTGAAATGACCACATTTGGTTGAACTATTCCAAACCCTACAACATTAAGAGATCTATCATCACCAACAAATATTTGTTTGGTGTTACATTCATTACGAGTAGAAAAAATGGCTTTAACCTTAGCCATATGATAATATGCTCCAAAATCAATAAGCCACTCATAAGAAGAAGAAGTGGATGATGAATTGAAGGAGAAACCAAAAGTAGAAAGTGTGTCCATAAGAAGAAGAGTTAGAAGAAGAATAATCAAGATTGATGTTGTGGTTATTTGTTGCTACTTCTAAGGCCTCAATATTTTTAAAACATTTAGACTCTAGATGACCATCTTTCTCACAAACATTGTGATGCCTATAAATATTATTACTTTTTTATTTTGGTCCTTTGTCACCATTTCGAGAAGAAGTTGGCTGAAAGAGTTTAAGACCCTTTTTTTTCTTGTTGTTGTGAGGATCTTTCTTCTTTGGGTGCTTGGATTTATCTTTTTGTTGGACCACTAAGGATTTTCTAGATGTACTTGTAGTTTTAATCACTCCAAGACACAAGAGATTATCTTAGTCTCTAATCAAAGAATCAAAAAACAACTCAAGAAAGGGTTATAAATATGAATCCCCTAGAGCTTCTCTATTGGAGTAAAAAGAAGATAGAAAAATAGAATATGCACTACCAAGCTTAGAAATAATAACACATATACATTGGTCATCCTTCATATCTATTTTATAATCTTAATTAAAATTCTAAGTGTTTTGAAATTAGATAAATAATCTTCAATGCAAGGGAAATCATTGGTATTTAAAGTCATTAATTTATTTTCTAGTTGGTAGGATCGAATCACATTGTGTTTACCAAATACCTTTTCTATTTTATCCCAAGTTTCATCCGGGTCATCAATTCCTTGAAGGTGAAACTATAAATAAAGATAGATGGACATTTTGATTAAACCATGTGCTTCATCATTCTTATTATCCAATTTGGATTTCTTTTCAGCATCAATGAGGGATTTTTTGTTTTCCCAAGGTAATATGGTACAATCCTTTACTTTGTAGTATATCTTCTATATAGGATTTCCATGAGAAGTAGTTGGTAAGCAAAAGATCATTTGGAATATCCATATTAAAATATGCATGTGATATAGATTCAAAAGATGAAACTGATTATGTGGATGGAAAGCTCTAAAAAAATACTCGATTAAAAAAAATGACATTAAAAATGGACATTCAATGTGAAAGTTATGCCATTTTTTAACAAAGGCATAAAAGGTAACCAAATTGCCATGTGGCAGGTAGAGGATGGTGCATGTGGTGTTGGATAGATGGTGAGATTGTTGAGTTAAAAAAATTGTCCTCCCTTCTTACAAAAAATGTCGTTTCTTCTCTAACTTTTCCTATAAACTCACTTTTACAAATAAGTTACTTATGAAGTGACCCACTTTAATAGAATAAACGAGAATCACTTCTACAATGAAGTTACTTTATATATTAAAGTTGCATACACAAAATAACTTAAAAAGATAATATTAAAGTTACTTTATGATGGTTCGTTTTTATAATTTAAGTAAAATGCACTTTACAGTAGAGTTAAATGATAACTCAAAGTTGCATGAACTTTTTCAAAAAGGTAACTTAAAAAAGAAAAACTGGAACTCAAGACCTCTTATTGATAAAGTAACTTTTAACCAAGTGAGACAATATTAAATATATAACAAATTCTATGAAGGAGGAGTGGGTTTTCTTTTCTTTCTTTGTCTTTTCCTTAAAGTACGTACTTATCCCCCAAAACACTTGTTTTTGCTTGCAAAAAGAACTTCAACATGGTTTCATACAAAAAACAAGTGAAAGTTTCAAAAACAATTTGAAAGTTTAGAATAATAGGGTTAGCTCTTGTTAAAATTTCCTAGAAAATGTAAGTTTTCTCTCAGTTTCTGATTCACTAAGCTCACATACAGTGTAGAGAAAAAAGAGTATGTAGAAAGAAAACGTTTTTTCTCTGTTTATGATTCCCTAAGTGTTGTAGCATCAATTTCCACCATACCTAGCCTACTTACAAAAAAATCTTCCCCATACCTCCTTGAGACCTTCTAACAAACATATTTTTGGAAGTTGTACGTGCCTTGGAAATTATGAAACACATGTATACGCGGGTTGCTCAATATAGTCATGTAAATGTTAATAAATGCTTTAAAACATATATATTTTTCCTAATTAAATGTGGAGTTACGGGTTTGGTTATTTACCTAACTCCTTTTACCCATACTCAATCGTCTCTAACCAACTAGAGATGGCATAAATACAGGATTTTGTTCAAGGAGAAAGGTAATGATAGAATTATGGAACGATTCTTTGCACATAAGAGAAAACACCTATTTGGATACACCCGCCAAGTTTGTAATTCCATACATATCCATGTTGCTGTTGGTTTTTTGACCCAAACACCCTTGTTCCAATCTCTTTTTGATCACCAACATATTTGAGCAAGATTCCCCCATATATTCTCTTTGGGTATATGGTGAATCTAGAGTCAAAACCAACCCTATAGTAGGATCTTGGGTGGAGGGACTCAGAGTTTCTTTCGACAGGGAAGCACCGCATTGGACATGCATAATTTGTAACTACCTAACTATTGTTTATCAATAATAAAAACATTCATTTGAAGTGTATTGTATTGGTATTGTTTAAATTTGCAATTATTTCATATATGCTTCATAGAATACTAATTGCTTTAATCATTCCATTATTTTTCATTGGACTAATGGGTAGTTATTAGTATTACTATCTTTCTGCATAGATTTTTCTATTTGAGACTCTTGCAAGTTGCAGAGGAGCTATTGTAAAAGAGTGAGGAGATTCCAACAATCGGGAACAACAAGATCAACCATAGGACTCTTGGTGAGTTAAACCTTCTCCTTCTCTCAATAGTTAGTTATTTCCTTTGAATTCAATTATAATATATTTGTTAAGTTTTATTTATGGGATTTTCTTTCTATATAGTCTGAGATTTGTTGCAATAAGATCACTATTGTAGGAGACTTTTCCCTAAAAGAAGATTTGATGACCATACTAGGGATTTCTCCCTAGTGGACTTGTTTTTGGGACTTTTATTTGTTTGCTTGATTTAGTAATTTTTCTTTTATTTATAACTGCTTTCTTGTACTTATATTTTTGACTTGTAATTACATAGGTCTTTCTTCATTCACTTGAGCCTATTGTTTTTCCCTTTTTTCTTCTCTTTTTGAGATTTTTAGGGTATATACACGCTTTACAGTTATCACAGTCACATACATACACACCAACTAGTTAATACAATCATGTACATACAAAGAATACTTTGAGCACATGAACATACATCTTTCTAGAGAAGTGTTTTTCAAATATTTCTAGTTTTAAAGGTGTTGGGCCAAGTATCTAGAGTCACTCTTGGGGTTTTAAGGATCTATTTAGGTTGCTTTATGATTTCAAAAGTTAATAAGTTGGATTTATAAATAAAAACAAGTTTATTTGATGCTTCTATCATTTTGAGTAATTATTGGATTTACTCTTTGTTTTCCATTAATTTTTTGGCTTTCTTTCGATCTCTCTATTGCATCTTGTGTTTTGAGCCTTAGGCCTAGTTTTTTCTATGTTTTTACAAGTGTATATGTTATTTCCTTTGAAAAAAGAAGCATACATACAATTCTTATCAAACAGAATAATGCGTACATATACTCCTTTTAATATGCAAAAGTGCGTACAATGGTGGGTCATATATGATCCCTATAGAAGGCTAAGGTGTGTACATACGCTCCCTATAAGAGGCTAAGACATGTACATATGATCCATATATAAGGTAGAGGGGTGTACAAGAGATCATATATTCTTCCTACAATGATAAAAGGCACGTAAAAGATCTTGTATATGCAACCTAAAATGGATAAAGTCGCGTATGCCTCTAGAAAGTGACTTTTTTGCTTGTTTTTTTATCCCTTTTTAAGCCTTGTTTTAGCTCTTTGGGGGGGCCTTTTTTGTGGAGTTTCATCCCAAATTTTTTTGTGGGATATAGGAGGTTGGTAAAGCCTTATAATTGAAGGGAAAACATTTTTTTTTTATCCTTATTTGGCTCCTTTTTATCCAATGGATTGCATAACTTTAAGACTAGTATTGTTCTGAGGATCTCAGTTTCCCGGTCTCTCTTGCGGTCATTTTTAAAACTTGAGTTTGTATTTGAGTTCAATACTTTTATTTTTTTATTTCCTTGGATTTTTCAAACATAAAAACCCAAAATTTCCATTCTTTTAGCATCTTTTGTTAGCTTTTTATTTAGTAGAAAAAAGAAGAAAACAAAAAAAAATGAAAAAAACATAGTTTGTTGCTAGTTAGGTCTCGTTATTTATTTATTCTGTTATTCTATTTTTCTTCATATTTGAAAAAGAAAAAGATATTAGAATAGGATTTTGTGTTCTTCTCATATTGAAAGGAATTTCAAAGAAAAAATAACAAAGAACATCATTTTGTTTTCTTCTTTTGCTTTTCTCAAAAGGTAGCATTGAGCATTTTGCATCAAAAGAAGAAAATATTACATTTCAAGGTTTGAAATATTGTTCATGCATTTTTTTTCTTGAAACTCTTTTCCACTGAAGAATTAGTGTAAATTTTCTTTTCCAGTGTTATTATAACTTTTGTCTTTGCAAGAGTCTCAAACAACATCATTCTCATTTCCATATCCTTTGAGTAAAGAACAACCACTAAAATGAACGCTAAATTTAAAATTTACTAGACTTCGTTTCTAGGGTTCATTAACAATTTTAGCGTTATCTCGTTGGATTAGGATTGTATAGGTAACTCTCCAAGGCCATTGAAATAACATATGAGTCTGGGATAGGGAGAATAAAATTCGATTTTCATAGAAGTATAGTCCGGAGCCTCCTCTAACACAAGAGTTAAACACGAAGTCATGTAAGGAAGAGTCAAGGAGATAACCCCTCCGAATATTGACCGAGTGTTGAAGATAGATCGTATTTTGGGGGGTTTTGTAGTGTGCATACCTCCCTAAGAGGAGACACTTTCGAGGCTTCGATATTTTTTACCCTTCCCATACATTTAATCACGACTGTCGACTGTACCCCCTAGACGATGAATATGCGTTGGTATCCTTAGTTTATTTTCCTAAGTATATTAGAGGTGACCTTGGGGGGTTTCACATGGTACCTGAGGTATAATCCGTATCACACTATCGATACCCCCAGAGGGTGCCTGATGAAGCGAGGGTTACTTGCACTGGGTAGGTTGGTAAGTGGAGGTTGGGGTAACTGCTTCTCAATCCTTCATTCATCGGTCTCAGGACTTGATAAACCTATATTGGTTTCTATAAGGTCCCTTTCCATTTTTTCATTCCTTTGGACTCAGGACCTTATCCACTCGGGATGAAGTTTTGAAGAAGTTATTTGTTTGCAATGCTTCTCTTAGGAATTTTTAGTGGAGTGTTTATTTGTATAGTTTTCCTTAGGTTGTGTCTACATCACCACTTTTGGATTGTTGATTCAAGGTGGTTGACCAATCGCTCCACTATTTAGGAAGGACCCTTAGTATTTATCTTGAAAGTGTGGAGCCACCTCCTAGAAGGCATTGATTTTTATACAACTGGTTCTCTAGAGTCGGTGCATGAGACTTTTTCAGACATGAAAAATCATGCAAGGGATGAACCTATGCATAAGAATGTCATGGAAAAAGTTCTTGAGGATACCAACCAAGGGACCCCTACCCAAGGGTTTTCCTTTTTGTTTCCTTTCTTTGGAAGCATTGGTGCCCCATTGATGGTCACTTTGAACATTCTTTGGTTGAATGTTGGACTATCAGTTTGGTTGTGGACCACAATGAATGTCTCTAATGCTCTTGATGCTTCTCATATAAACACCTTATGTCATGGGAATTGAATGGATGTTGATATTTTACCTTCCATGTTAGATAAATCTACTCCTCCTCCTTCTGCCTCTTTTGAAAAAAGTATTGCTACTAGTAACCAAAAGTCTAAAAGGAATAGTAAGAGGAAGAGTAAGAAAAAGAAGTTACTAACCTCTTCTAGTCACGTTCGAGATGTGCCACCACCCTCTGCGAGTCATGATGGGGGGAAATGTCCTATCATTGCAATTCATACTTTCATTCATCCTCCAACCTATGTGATTCATGCTGGGGGTAATGGTCCAGTCATTGCAAGTCATTCTAGCAATAGTTCACCAACCTTTGTGAGTCATGTTGGAAATTTTCAACGAGCCTCTGCTAGTTATGCTGGGGGGAAAAGTCTAGTCATTTCCATTCATATTGAACATATGTCACCAACCTCTTCTATTCATGTTAGATTTATTTCAATAACCTCTGCAAATCATGTTGAAGACAAACACCTAGCCATTGTAAGTCATTCTAGGTGCATGTCATTAACCATTGCAAGTCATTCTAGGAGCATGTCGCCGACCATTGTAAGTCATTCTAGGGCATTGATAATGTTGAGAAACCTATATGATTAGGATGTAATCATAAGTTTCCTTGTAGTATTTGCAAGGGATATCACCTTACTCTGTGTGCCTTAGTATTCCAGAAGTGCTACGACTGTAGTCCTTGTCTGTTGGCCCTTCTATTGATGAGTCATATTCGATTTCCCAACAACCTATTCAACCATTGGTTGATGAAGTGGTCAACCAAATGAAATATTCAGCCCATCCCACTCTTATTTTAGGGGGTGATGCATATTTTGAACATGTCATCTTGCAACTTATTCAACTAGTGGTTGAGGAAGTGGTCGCATGGATACAATGTTCAATCGATCCCAATATTATCTTGGAGTGTGATGAGTCTAACAAAGTGATATCACTGATGCAATATTCGGCCGATCCCACTCTTATTTTGGGGAGTGATACGTCTTTCAACTATGTCTTTAGCATTTCTATTTCAGTACTTTTTGAAGAAGGGGGAATTCCACTCTTTTCGAGTACGCTGCCTCCAAGTCCTAGGATGGTTTCCGTTGATTGGAATAATATTGTTGAGCCTCTCCTTCCTTCTTATGCACCTTTCCAGATAATGGTTAAAGTTAATTCAATGGGTGTATACCGACGTATTGTAGATTAAGGATCCTATGCAAGTATTTTATCCTCCTCGTCTTGGAAATATTTAGGTCCAAGCTTGTGTCAACTACTAATGATCTGTTGGCTTTCAACATAATACCTCGTGAATTTTAGGGGAATCTTCCTCAGTTTCATATCATGTTAGGTGGAAAGATTGTCCTAGTCGATATGTTAGTCGTGTCATGCCCTTTAGAATTCAATATGCTTCTTGGGTGTGATTATACATATGTTATGAATGTTGTGGTGTCTACATTTTTTCATGTGATGCATTTCCCTCACAACGGAAGTAATTTCAATATTGATCATATTTCATATGATAATCACCATCCTAGTTTGACTTCAGGTTAAGTTTCTCCTGTGTATGTTCTTAGTATTCGAGTAGATTCTTTCCCACCACGGATGAATTATGTGGCATCTTATCCTTGATGTTCAATTGCTTTTAAGAAGGATCCTTTACAATCATGTTTTCCTTATAGAGACAAGGTATCAACAATTGATCATGTGGTTTATCCAATGGGGGCATGGGATCCCTTTCTTCCCCATATTGGATCGAGTTGTCTTGAGTTTCCTCTGGAGTCTGATATTACTATTTGTGAGACCTCAATCCTTGGTATTGGTAAGTCTTCGAGTCCCGGTTTCTCGGATGTTGAATTGCCTTCGGATGAGGTTATCCTTGAAAATATCATTATGGATTTTCAATATCCTCTTGAACTGGAATATTTACAGGTGTTTACCAAAGAATCCCCTAGCATGAGCCTAGCAATGGGATCTACCTAGAGAAGTACTATGCATAATTCGTAAGGTTGTGTGGTGCTTTGTACATATTGTACTTAGAGGGTTTCTTGTTTTCAAGTTTTGTATTCCATAGCACCTATTATTATCAGAGGTTTATATATTGGATTTCTTAACTTTTGGGTAACTTTTGTTGGTATTATATATAGGAATTTGATAGGTAATGATCTTGAAACTAGCAGATAGGTTAGATTTTCCCCTTCATGCATTTTTTCATTGTCCGTTTCTTAGTTCATTTTTCCTTAGGATTGACCCCACTAAGTTGTGACATAAAACCTTCTTTTTTGGTTATAAGTGTTGTAATTCACGTGCTAGAGCCTATCATTCATTTGTTCCCTATTTAGAACCTTTTTTCACATTTTGGAACCCATGATGAAGTAATTTCATAGACTCAGGAGCCCTTTTTAGTCTCTCCATGACTTTGCATTGAAGCCTCATATCTTCTTATCAATATTTTTCTAGCCAATACCCGTGGGTATCCCTCATTTATGTGTTAAGTTGTGATACTGCATTGCATTTTGCTGCTTGTGATTTTGAGCCTAATGTCAACTTCCACTTCTTTTCATATAACTTATTTCTTATGAATTCTCACAGTTTCTATACCTTTCATTTATTTCCTTTGCGATTTGACACCTATATCCCTAGAGGAAACATTCCATAGAGTGTGCATATCTTTCACGCATTTCCTTGCATTGAGCATAAGCATGTTCCTTGCACTTGGAACTAGTTTGCTTGCCTGCAACACTTGTTTCCTCCACTGTATTATAACATTGTTTTATTCCTTTTCAATATTTTATAATATGAAAAAGACAAAAAAAATAAAAAGAAAATAAAAAAGAGTGTGGGAATGAGTCTTCTTTACCTTTATTGGAAACATTCAAGTCGTTTATGAAAAAAACACAAAATCTTGAGTCCAATCTCAATAATTTGGGTTAGTATAACTTTAAGAAACTAAACTAGTTACACAGAGTGTTACTCTTCCAACTAGTTATTCTTCCAGTTACTATGGAGAGTCTGTCATTTCCTCCTACATTGCAGACTTATGTCAATTTTCATTTTTAGTTCATCCTACCTAAGTCACATATTTTTTTGTGTTCTTGTTCATAGGAAGTTTTATCTTGTGTCGGTCATTCTACAAAATTCTTGGCTTTGCAAGACAACCTTACCATGTCTGAAGTACATCTCAGAATCAACAATATATATTTCCTATACCCGTGCTAGTATGGAGGGTCCCCATTGAATTCTTGCTGACAGGTTAGGATTTTAATGACTACGACAAATTTCTCGGATAGTGTGACCTGGAGTCATGGGCTGGCCTTATTTACATCATTGATAGGTGAATTTGTGCTCAACAAATGACATTCCATCATTGGTCACTGACTGAGTGGTTTCCCTTGTGTTTGACGAAAAATACAATTATTCATACATTGGGATTCATGCAATACCTTGGATTCCATTTGTCCCCATTGGTGGTTTCCTCGTGTTTTGTTGGCAGTATTCATTATTGGTTGTTATTTAGAGGATCTCTTTCCTTCGCTATTTACATCTGATGCATGCAGGATACATACTTCATGGTGGTCCTTTCAATATTTCATCTGATTCCATCCATATCTTTTTCGTTTTGCTACTCCTTGTGTTGGATTATGGGGGATGCCTTAATGCCCTCCTTCCAATAGATCTCTTCTTATCGACTTCAACACATATTTCTCTGGGACAAATATCTAGAGTCATTATTAGTACCTTGGGGTTGCAGTCATCAATGACAAGTTCCCTCGCTATTGACATTGGGACTACATTAATGTCCTCTGATTGATAGATTCTACCAAGTGTTCCATATCAGATCCTCTATTCACACTTCATAGATTCTACTAGGTACCTTGACACCCATTATCATTATCAATGGTTTATCTTCCATTTGTTAATGATATACATCAATAACTGACAATAAAATGGTGTTTCACTATGTTCAACTTCAAAAAATCTATTCATATGGTGCAGAATCGTACCACGATAGTTGATTTGAAGACCTCAAGAATGTAGTAGCATCACCTCTTCTATGTTGTTTCTCGAGTTGTAATTGGACAATACCACACCTCACATTGATACTCGTGAAGGATCGATTATCCAGCTCTTGCCCCCAGATATCCTTCACTGATTATGAGACATAGATCCATTGTGTATCTCTTTCATGGCTACGATATATGTTTGACATGGATCCACCTTATATCTCTTTCGTTACCATGATCACTAATTTGTATATACAAATTCTTCATGGATCCCTAGTGTACTTGATTGGAATCCATGCTTATCATCACACATGAGCATGGGTATTCCTGCCTCGTTAATTGAGTTTAATGACTTGTTTCTATGTTTGGTTTATGTCCTTAGATTGCATTCTGATGAACTTCACCGTTGATAACTACTCTTCAAAGAATTATAATGTATTTCGGCCATCAATTTCTCTTATGAACTCACACATTAGGGGGAATCTGTTATAGTGTCAATTTCCATCATTAAAGCATTGGTTATCTTATTTGACTAATCCCTATCCTACTTACATACAAGTCTTCCCCATACCTCCTTGAGACCTTCTAAAAAATATATTTTTGGAAGTTGTATGTGCCCTGGAAATTATGCAACACACGTATATGTGGTTTTCTCAAGGGACAGTTGTGTACANTCCTAATTAAAAGTGGAGTTACAAGTTTGGTTAGTTACCTAACTCCTTTTACCCATACTCAACCGTCTTTAACCAAATAGAGATGACATAAATATAACATTTGGATAAAGGATAAATGTAATGATAGAATGATGGAATGATTCTTTACACATCATAGAAAACACCTATTTGGATACACCCTCTAAGTCTGTAAGCCCATACATATCCCTATTGTTGCTGGTTTTTTGACCTGGAAACCCCTGTTTCCAGTCTCTTTTTGATAACCAACTTATTTGACCAAGAGTCTCCCATATTTCTATTTGGGTCCGTGGTGAATTTAGAATCAAAACCAACCCTATAACAAGAGCTTGGGTGGAAGGACCAAGATTTTATTTCAACAGGGTAGCGTTGCACTAGACATGTATAATTTGTAGCTACCTAATTGTTGTTTATCAATAAGAAACTCATTCCTTAGAAGTGTATTGTATTGGTATTGTTTAAATTTGAAATTATTTCATATATGCTTCATAGAATACTAACTTCTTTGATCATTTCGTTATTTTTCATTGGAATAACAGATAATTATTAGTATAAATACCTCTCTGTGTAGTTTTATCTGTTTGAGATTCTTCCAGGTTGAAGAGGAGCCATTGGAAAAGAGTGAGGAGATTCCATGAATCGGGAATGAAAACAAGCACATGACTCCTGGAGAGTTAATCCTTCTCCTTCTCTCAATAGTTAGTTTTTTTCCTTTTAATTTGGTTATAATATATTTTTTAAGTGTTCTTGTTGGCACAGGGGCAGACCCAGGGTTCAATGCTACAACAACGCACCAATAAAACCCTAACTACCGACCCTTTCGGTAACACCTGTGAAGCAGATGAAGTCTCACCCGAGGTAGAGGCAAGGGTGGTTGCAGGACTCAAGTGTTTGCAACCTTAGTTGGGACACATATATGTGATTATAATACTTAACAGAGCACTTAGCCTCAACAATTCATCAATATTCAACCAATAGCTACTGCACATATAGAATAAAGCATTGCATCATTCACTCAGATCTGATGTATTTAAGAACTCTATCATACACAGGTAGGTTATATCTAGCAGATCGAGCACAAAGAACCTTCATATAGGTCAGATATAACATTCTTACACATCATTAGCACAAATCATAAGCATATTTATCTATATCTATCAAATAACTAAGAAAGAGAAGTTATAAACACATCAAGACAACACAAAGCGGAACAACACATTGTTTACGTGGTTCACCCCCACCCTGGGGCTACGTCCACCAACTCTTCTTCTTTATTGTCTTCAGACAATCGATTACAAGCACAGAGCCTCAAAACCCTACTTCGCCTAGGACAGGAGATCTTCACACGTCACTAGATCCTCCTTCCTTGTGTTGCAGCACAAAGCCTTCACAATCTCTTACAATGACTTTCACTTAGCTCTGGAAGTCTCATATAGTATGCATGAAGCCTTACAAATATTGATCACATAGATCCCACTCTTAGCACTTAGCCAACTTGCACAACACTTGCGCACTATTAAAATACTTCTTACATTGCCTATCCTTCTATTTATACATACAAAATAGGCCTAAACATGGGTAAACCCATGGGTCGACATCCCATTCCCGTTACATACTCCCAAATCCAAAAAAGGATCCAAAAAGGGGCTAAGATATCGTGATCTATGCTTCGTCTTGCGCTCCGTCTTCGATCGGCTGTCAAAGTCCCAAAATAGGTCAAACTTGACCAGATCCCTTAGAACTTGGTCAAGGGACAACATGCCTTCAACACTCACCTATGACTCATCCATAGTCACCTTGATGTGGGAAGCTCTACTTCGAATGCTTTGAGCTTGGATCGAATTGCTTCGACTTGTTGTTGTGATATAATCTCTTGTTCAACAAACTCTTGAATGACTGCATCATTCATAGGTCCTTCCAAGCGTTGTTCTGCTGTAGTGCTAACCTGCTCCAGTTCTACTCCTTGGCCTTCTACCTCTGTAAACAATTGATAGGACTTATCTTGTATAGGTCAGAGTCTCTGAGTTACTTCCATAATTGTGCTTTGGATAGTATGGATTTTCTGCTAGGTGGTTCACTGCTCTTGAGATCTCTTCATTCTCTCCACAACTGTCAGGTCTTTCTACTGTGCCTGTAGTATTTTTTCATGTTGCTTTGCTTCCTGGAGATGCGACTCCAATGCCTGCAACTCTAGGTTCTCGGTGAGTTTATCATATGTCTGGGCACTACGATCAATGAATTTATTACATTCTAAGGTAAGGGCCTTTAGCCTTTCAACTGCGCTCCTGGAATTTGCTTCTCTTTGTTCCTTTATCTCCTGTGGTGTCTCAGGTATAGTGCATAGCTCTAGGTCTACGATGTCTTTCTCCAGCTATTGGATCACATATTCAAGTTGCACTACTTGCTTCGTGACTTGATCCTTTGCCTTTATTTCTACAATAGTCACAGAGCGCAGTGCTCTTTTGACCGCTTCCTTCACTTTGAGTTTCTTGGTGAGCAACTATTCCTTGCCTTGCTACAGCTGTGCCTTTTCTTCATTGAAATTTTCTTGGAGAGCACTCTTTTCTTGTTTGGAAACTCGACGTTGTTCTACACGTACTCTATGTACTTGTACCAAAGCCTGGGTGGCTTCCATTGTTTCCTCTTGTGCTTGTCGAAGACGAGCTTCGACTGTATCAATGAGCCGGTGGTGTTGAGTTGGTTCATCTCATGGTTCCAGTATTCCTAGTGGCATAGGCACAATGGAGACTGCGCGGCTGGACTATAGTGCCTGCTACACCCCTTGTAGCTCGACCTCAATTATATTGTACATCTCCTCCTGCTTAGTTTCTTGCTTCTCTGCTATCTTCAACGAAGCATCATTCAGGGCTACTTTGATGATATTGAAATCATTAGAGGTGAGGACGGTATGCATCTTAGTTATAAGGGATTTTGATCTCTTCCGGGAGGAAGGCTTCGGGGGAGAAACCTTGCTTTTCTTTGAGGGGTCCTCCTCATCTCTAGGAGGTGTCACTTCGCCTTTCTTCTGTTTATTTTTTGCACCATCACCCCCTCACTCTGGTGATATGGAAGTAGTCTTCACCGAGGCACTTATTAAATATTGTACTTCACCAGTCTTCTTTATTTTTCTAGGTCCGAGTGTATCCTGCGCGGTTTCTGGGCTGTCGATGTCGGATATCTCCACAAGGTCTGCTAGAATGAGTAGGTCAGCAGACCATTCCTTATTAATCTCCTCTAAGTCCTCCTCCATCAGCTTGTAATATGACCGAAGCTATTTCTTCTGCTCATCATCTCGCGCTGTGATATAAATGAAATGTTGATCAGCGCTGAACTTCGTCAGAGCCCTGAATCGGTGTAAAGTGTTCGGCATCATGCGAGGCTCGGACTGTATGGCTATATTCAACTAATTGTAGTATGTACGGAACATGGAATTTTACTACCATTTCTTATTCATGTCACTTGAGTACCACAATGTACTGAACTTTGTGGCCAATGGTTCAAATGGATCGATGTTCGGGAAGGTCACACCTTCCAACATCTCCCAGGAAATGAAAGCGATCAGGATCAATAGCCAGCTGAAATGAAATTTGTACCCTTGATCACGAGTTTCTCTAAGTCGATTTCTAATTGGTTCACCAGGTACTTCACCCAATTAATTTGTAGGCCCTCCATGCACTTCCCTGCAAGGTTGACTACAAAACTAGTTAGTTGATTGGGTCGGTTCTTGTGTACTAACTTCCCTGCAATTATCTGACAGGTGAGGTTCACTGTGCCATTCTGAATAGAGGCTACCTTGTAGCCACACATTCCCTTCTCGACATCGCCATAAGTGTCTTTTATCCTTTGTGCGAGAGCGTGGTCTGTGGATTTTCCAAGATAGAAATCCTGTCGGACGGGTCCTTCCATTCTCAAACCTGTGATCCGATTGATCAAGGCCGGATCAACTGTGATATGGTGGCTTAGCCACAAATATACACCATGGTAATAATAAAACAACAACTTGACACATGAATTCACCTCTTGGTGTCTTCTGAAGTGGGGAATTTTCATGACGTTGAGTAGGGTGGACTATGTCAGGTTATGGGTCCATGCTTGGGGAATTACCTTTGAGTTTTTCCCTTTTGTTCTAGTCAAATACTTATGTGGGGATAACATGTTGTAGAATTTGTGATCTGCAAGGTTGAAGTCACTAAACTTCAACGCTATGATCTTATGTTGGTATGCTCACACTGCGCATATCCCATTTAGGAGGTACGTAGTGCCTAAGGCATACTCGAAATATCTAGGTACGCTGTCACAGTTTACAACATCGCTCAGAGGTGGTATATAGGTAGGTAAGATGGTCAGAATCAATTTATCATTTTCTAAGTCATCCCTATTCTTAGCTCGCTTCTCATCAAATGATCGGGATGGTTCTGTTCCACAAGTAGTCGATGGTGATGCTTGAACTGTTCTCGTAGATGAAGCCTGTACACCTACAAGTAATCCTCTCTCTGACATGACTCTTTCAGTCATCAGGTCGAGGAGTACTTCTGTCATTGATTCTTCAACTGCAGTGAGCTCCTCTGACATACGTGCTTGGGATGGAAATTCTCGGTTTAGAGGGTAACTTAGATGCTGTAATAGAATAGATGGATAGACTACGATGATTATTGTGTGAAAAAAACTTAGTCTGCAGGCTCAAATTCTCAGTTGGAAAAAGTGTTCTCGTTGCTTGGCGCGACGGGATAAATAGGTAACTTGAAAATGGGTCACTTGCAACGGGTATGAGGCCTTCATTAACTCTGTTTGATTCATTATGGAACAGTCTAACGGTATGGTGGCAAACCATAAATGCCTTTCTACCCATTTGGAGCATCGCTCGAATGGTTATAATGTCCCCAACGACACTACTGCTTCGCCATGGCGAAGTACCATGTGTCATTGTTCTGATATCCCGACAAAGTTCCAATTTTGTAAATTTTCCTTCTGTGAGGTTCCCTCTGGAGCCTTCTGCAACTTATCAATCTTGGCTCTTTTCTTAACTAACTTTCTAGCCTTCTTCCTAGTGATATTTGTCTCGGTATTCCTTTTTCCATTCTGATTTTTGTCTTCTTTTGACATAGTAACTTCACACTGTTGAGATTATTCCCTAGGGTTCTAGGATAATTATTTTTCTTTGTCTGGGATAGGTACTTCAATATTCTGTGGATCCTCTAGTTTTCTTGCAACTTCGACATCTGGGTCTCTAGTGTTAAATAACTTCGATCTTTTCTCCTATTCTTCAATCAAGTGTGTGATCCTTCTAGTCATGAAATCTTTTAACTCTTGTTTCTTCTGTTCCAAAACTTCCTCTTCTTCCTTTCATCTGGCTTGATCTCTGTCGATCCAAGGTTTTCCTAGTAACATGGTAAATGGGGCGCAGTTCTCGGTAAATTTAATAATATCAAAATCTTCTTTTTTTGAAGTTCCATTAACAATCATAGGTATCTGAGTGAGCCTTCCACGTAGGTTTATCATTTTTCCTATGAATAACCCTATTCCTCCTAATGAAGGGATTACAACAGGCTTCCCTATAGCTTCTCAAGTTCTCTCTGTCATGATATTCGCCTCTATTTCCTTATCTAGAACACAATCAATGTCGAAGTCTCCTATTCTTGCTTCAATGCATTCTTTTTCCTTGAAGATCTCTGATAATTTGACATGTCGGTGTTCATTTAGGGTTTCTTTTATTTGTAGAAATAATTTCTATGATTTTTTCTGGGGTTCTTCTATTTCTAGATCTTCCTTAGGGTTTTATTGATTCAGATTCATTCCTTCCATCTTAGCAATCATTCTAGGCCATTCCAACACTTCATGGTCCATATCTTTACAACAAAGACAATTAGGTCTTTTCCCAGGGTATTCCTTAGAAAGATGTAGTGTACCTTTTTGCTTACCAAGGATTTTAGTGCACCATGTAACAATCTATACACACTTGTGTTGGATTTACATAACACATACAATCCATTATATACTCCACATGCATTTAAGCAAAGAAATACATTTAACTCAGAGTAAAAAATATAATTTTACTGCTACGATTAAACAATCCATAACATTCCATAATAATTCATATACACAGCAGAATCATGATAATATATACATCACAATCATGTGGAAATGTGATAAGAACATAATTAGATACTTATCTTGTAACAGTGGAGAAATCCACCAACCAAATGTAGTCCTTCCATGAACCTCCCAGCTGTAGAACGCACTGCTCCTCAACTCAACAGTGGGTCACCCCCGAGCTGGGACTGAGCTCCACCCCAGGGCAAGGAATCCTAGGCTAGGCT
>SNQJ01S0068132.1:46590-67228 GCA_010110895.2 Picea sitchensis | reverse complement strand
TTGTGTTTGTAAAGGGATGTCTAACATTAATGCCATTTTTCGAAATCCATCGGTGTATTCTTGAACTGTTTGTCCTTTTCTTAGTTTTAAAGATTGCCATTCAATTAAATTTTTTTCTTTATAACCCAAAGGATAGAATTATTTCCTAAGTGCAGAAATGAAACTCTTCCATGATGGAAATACATTACCCACTTGTTGTGTTCCCTTTTGCATCTTTCCTTGCCACCAGATGAGAGTTGTACCTGCATACCTCAAAGATGCCAACTTAATTTGTGTGGCCTCATCCTTGATCTGTTGCACACTGCAGTATACCTCCATCTGTCTGATCCAATTGTCAAGTTTTTCTGCATTTACTTCACCATCATATATGGGCAACTCAAATTTAACATCAAGTTTTATCAATGGCATTTCATTCTTATTCTTATGAACATTTTTCTTTCCATTAGATTTAGAACTTGAACTTGAAGAAGAATGAGAAGAAGGAGGTGATGATGGAGGTGAAGGAGGAATCTGAGGATGATCCTCTTCCTCTTCAAATTTTCCCTTTGAAGATTCACCCAAAACTGGTCTCTTTCGTTCCAGGTAATCCTCGTACAAAACTTTCACCATCTGTGACATAGAAAGGAAAGTTTTCCGGAACTCTTTCTCATCCTGATAAATCCCTTCTTCCGATGCCATCCTCTCGTTGTGAGAAGATCTCTTTCTTAATCCAATTAATGGATTCTCTGCAACAAGATCGCCTTCACCATGCTGTAGCTTTTCCTTGGTTAACATGGAAAACTCAAATCCAAACGTCAACTAGCTCTGATACCACTTGATCTATAGGATCTTTTAATGACTATGGTTGAGTTTTAAATTGCATGTGTTAATTAACCATTTGAGAAACTTAATGAAAGAATGAGGAAAGAAGAGGAATTATGACAGCCATATACACATATGCAGATCTGAAATGAAGTAATAAACAACAAACCATAACACGAGGATTGGTAACGGAGTTCGGCACAACGTTGCCTACGTCTCCGGGCCTTTGTCTTTGTGGGGGAGGCTTCTTTATTTCTGTTCAAAAGCTCAAAAGTACATCACAGTAGTGCCAATTGGCTATAAGATAGATTTTCTCATGTTCTTCTAGATCTCTAGAACGCAGCAAAGAAAACGACATGCAAAACGGATGTATGGAGCTCCCAGAAATGGCCCGCAAGCGTCTGCTCCTCAATAACTTCCCTGCATAGAAATGGCTTTGGCTTGGATTCCATTCAGCATAACTCTGCTCTGACTGTCCTCCATGGCCTCAAACAAGCTTGGTTTTTATATATCTTAAGTTGGTTATCCATCCCCAACTTCCTCCCAAAATTTGGGCTCCAAAATTGCTCAATATCTCCCAAAAATGACCAAAATCCATTAATATCAGGCACAATATCAATAAAAATCCAAAACTTTAACAAAAAAACAACTTTTGTTTTAAATTTGGGTGCAGCCCCTTTTGGAATGTGCTCCTGGTCATATGGGAGGTGGCCATGTGGTCGGTCGCTCCACTGTTTGTGCGCTGGCCCCCCTGTCCGGCTGGCTCCTGGTCATCGAGCGTGGTCATAGGACCGGGCTGTTAACAACTTACCTGCGCCCTGTTTGGATTATGGTCCTGGGTCACATGGGACCGCCCAAGAACCAAGGACCAGGGCCTATCCACCAACACCATGCATTTGGTAAGCCCCTCATCTGTGCTTTGGGCATATGGATGTCAATACAACCGCGGGTTGGGGCTAAGCCCCAACCCTTTCCGCCTCCGACCAAATTCTTGTTTAAATTCAAATATATATTTTACCATATGATTAATAAGCACCAATAGTGGCTCGGGTGGTTAGCCCGGTCATGCCAGTCTGTTGCGCGGAGGAGAGGTCGAGGGTTCGACCCCGGTGGAGACCATAAACTTTTACATAAACCACGAGCCAACCACAGGGTACCACGTGGCAGCCCATGACAAGGCCATGTGGAACCTCAAAAACCAATCAAAAAGTGCCAAGTGTCGAATGCTAACTCATCCACGTATCTTCCACGTACCCTACCACCTGTCACCGTACCTTCCCGGTCAGCCTGCTGACGTCATTCCTGCCACGTCAGGTTGTGCCACGTGTCACCCTTACAGTGGTGACACGTGTCATCCTCTGACTGGTCCAACTGTACTAGTTGTATGCCACATCACCTACCATGTGTCATCTCTAAGAGATACCACGTCAGTTGTACGGCTGTATGGCCTATACAGTCAGCTTGCCACATGGCACTGTACGGACTGTAAGGACTATACAGTCATCCACTTTTTTTTTGCCTATTTGGGTTTTCGGACAGAATGCGATATATTTTGCATACAAAGCCCGTTTGACGAAGTAGATATATGGATAGAATCAGGAAGACAAGACAGACGCAATGGCGTTGGTTTCGTCAGATTCCGAGAACTTTAATTTTTGAGCCTTTTTGAGCCCTGTCAAGCTTTTGGATCTGATTCTGGATCATCCCATGGCATAGAAAAGAGAGACACGGGAGAAAAATATTGTATTAATCTATTGTTTGAGGAATCCCTCACACAATAGAGAGACAAAATTATGGAGTATTTTTCCCAAATCCTTCGATGACTGCTGACAACAACAAACACGTCTTCATCAAGCAACCACTTTGGAGGCACCCCCTGTTTCAAGGTACAAGTTAATTTTGATATTCTTTTGTTTGAAGGTCAGATAGATGGGGATGCCTTGTAAAAGTGGTTAAATACAATAGAAGGTTATTTCTCTATCCATAATTTTTCCTACAAGGAAAATATCACATTTTCTCTCATTAAGGCTCTTTCCCATGTCAAGAATTGGTTGGAAACTTACTGTGAACAAAATTGCACAAAAGAGTCTAGAATGTTCGAGGTCGAACCCACTTGGGATTTTTTGATGGATCTTGTTACCGAACAATATTACCCTATTGGAAACTATGATGACCAGTACATGAGATGGAACACATTGCATAAAGAGAGGGGCCAAACAATGTCGTAGTTCACAAATACCTTCCATACCTTGTGCACTAAGTTAGGTATCAAACATTCGAAGTGGAATATATTTCTAAAAAAATATGGGCCTCTACATACGTACATCCAAACTAAAATAGAGTTTTTGGGCATCTCATCACTGGGAGCCACTTATTGATATGTTTTGAAAATAGAATAGAAATTTAAGCTGCAAAGCAAGCGAGATTTCAGGATTGCAAATATGCAAAAACGGAAGTATGATAAAGGAATCCCTAAATAATAGAACAACGAACCTCAAGACAATAAATCCAAACCATGGGAAAATGAGCGTAATTGGAAGATGAATAAGGACACTGGAAAATTGTGATATTTCCACAAACTCCCTTGGCATAACACCGATGAATGTCACTCAAAATAATCATTAGTGGTCGAGCTCAAAGAAAAAGAGTCGATCCCAGACTCAGACTCAGAATCAAAAAATAATAAAAGGATATAGATCATTGATGTATAATCCACCGCTACAATCATGACCACAACAATCCAACCATAAGAACCATAAGATCACGCGGAGGGGGAGCGCCTCTTACATTCACAGATGTGGGTGAAGGGGACCCCACTACATTTTATTTTTTATAGTGGAAGCCAAAAGAACCTCATATCAACATATATCTTCAAGTATATGTATTTACAGACAACAACACACCCCCAACCATACAAGATTGGCTTGCTTCTCTAGGGTTGGGATCTTGAAATCAACCAGGAGTGTCCCTTGTCTTATGACATCAATCCCTTCAAGGATGAGGTACTATGTGATGTGCCCCCACTAGAAGTATGTGATGTTTTTTTAGGCCAACCATATATCTAGAAGTGTCATTATTATTATGATTCTCGACCCCGTACTGTCATTGTTTCTCTCTAGGGTCAACTCTACATGGTACTAGAGGTCGCTCTAACTTCTGTCCCACCAAAACAGTGTCACAAAGTAGTCTCTCATATGAAATTTTTTATCTTCTTTGCAATCTGATCAAAAGGTGAAAAGAAGGCTCGAAACCACTTCATCCTTGGCCCAATACCATTTGATTCTACAAAACAAGATCAACAAGATTGTATAAGCACACACAAATATTCTTACTTCACCTACAAGGATACCTCCACACTGCCCAGTTAAGAAAATTCATAAAACATCAATTCATACACTTCATTCTGCATATTCATTGTTAGAGTCCTCCCACACTAAGGAATATCATGCAGATAAATTGGTTGAATGAAACCAACCCCTCTAGAAATATGTTCATGACAACCTTCAATAAGCTAAGCATGATAGCTTCTTCAGCAAGGAAAGAAACTCACCAAGATTCAGATTCAACAAATAATTCCCCATGAACTTGATGCAATGGAGACCATTGATTTCTTAGGGGGCAGGAATGATCCAGGTGGATATTGGTGGCCATCCACCTATTCCACTCGCTCAAAATACAATTTTTCACCTTAACATTTTTTCTACATTTTTTCGGGTCCCAAACTTCCGGGGCCATTTTGAGGCCCTAAATGACGATTTGTTATGTTTTGTAGCCTAGTAAATAGTTGAATGATCTCACCCAATCCAAATCTAAATGTGTATTCTTGACTAGACATTTCTAATGATCTATCATGCGCCCCAAACATAGATCGTAGGGAAACTTTACGCCCTTGAGTTGACGTATCAACTACCCCCATCGAGGCATGAAAACCTTTTGGCATTTCATCTTCAGGGGTTAGGGTTTGGGATTTTATTTATGTTAAAAATTCCTTTGGATCCTCATTATAAACATCATGTTCTTGTGAATGAGCATAGCCATAACATCTCTCATCAGAGATAAGATACCACCATTTGATCAAGTGTGTTTCATTATTCATTTCTATAGTTTCATCATGTTCTCTTTATTAATAGAAGTCGATTTTCATTTTATCTATGTGTGTTTATTTGATATATATCTATATTTCATTTCATTCCATTTATAAATATGGATCATTTTGAGAGAGGTTCACATGGAGGGAATTTGTGGATGATATGTTGGGATATGTCTTAGACGATGTCTATATCATTGCAATAGGTTGGGGGTGCTGGAGTATTAGGTATTTTCCCTTCGAAACTTGGAAATTAAGTGTCATTGATTCCCTATCGGTTTGTGAACACATAATATTCTCTTGTATGTATGATTTTATAGTTGGTTTGGTTGACATATACTATACCGGTCCCTTGATAGTGTTTGATCATATTCATTTTAGGAGTGACATGAGGAGATATGTTGAGGTTTACATGTTATGATTGGGAATATTCTCTTTTTCGCTACCCAATATTGATTCGAGCAAAGAAACTGCAGTTGGGACTTCACTAAGAAGCATTGGTAGGATATGATCTTCAATAGTGGGGATGATTCTTTGGGGCATTAAAGATTGGGGTTGTAGGAGCGGAGGATGCAATATAGGCAAGAGGGTTAGGTATTTATGATCAGAGTGGTGCAACGTACACATGATGGGTTCTTTCCGGTGTTAGTATGGGATCCTAGGATTTTATGGGTTGACAATTTGGAAGTTGATACAGATGAGAGATCCATATGTTACGTTCAATAACCTATTCATATGGAGCAATGGATTGGTTTCCTAGGTGGGATATTCTATGAAGGATGGATTGATTACTTACAATATTTTTTTTCTCTAATGATCGGTGGTATTCATGGGGCCTTTTGTGTTAGTACATTGCAAGAAAATAGTGTAAGTGGTATGTGCTCCACATCCTTCATATGGGTTTGGGGACCCAAGGATAATTTTCATTTTTAGTTTGGTTCAACTTACTGATCATAGGGTTGTGATGACATTGCTTGAGGACAAGTAATATTTGAGAAGGGAGGACTATGATGACCCCATTTTTGGATTCCCTTACTTTGTAATTGTAGATGAATTTATGGGTTTATTTTAGCCTGACCATAGGGGTAATTTAAGGTTAATAATGAGCTCAACCAGTTTGGAGAAATTATATGATTCTTTTAGAGGCTTTATCATCATATTTCATTTTCGGGATCACTCATGTGCATTTATTTTTTATTCCAGATCATTTTGACTATTCTTGTAAATTTGGAAGTATTAATGAGCATTATTTATGAATTGCACTAAGGTTGTCACTTTAGTAATTTAATCTAAGGGTACCTTGCTTTAATAGCTCACTAGAACTAGGATGACGAGTACTAAATGGTGGAGAGGATAAAAAGTGTCTTTAAATACACAACAATTCTTTAAAGTCAAATAAATCAATTTTGCGGGTAAAAGGGGTTTAATAAATTAATAAAGTTATTTTACTAAGGGTAAATTAAAAGGTCACTTAAGTGTAAAAGGGTAAAATGGTCAGAAAAAGGGTGAACAAGTAAATATAAAAGGAATGAGGGAACCCTCTCTCGTAATGCATTTTTTATTTTCCAAAAACAAAATTGAGAGAGCTCTTATGGCTTTGCCTCTTTGGACGAAAAAACCTAGAGAGTTTAGAGAATAGTTTCAGTGGTGAAACTATCCACCCTAGTTGGTCATTGATAGGAGATCATATAGATATTCCTCATTATGCTTCATTTCCAGTCGATTTCATCTTTTGGTTCATGATTTTATTTGTGTGTGGATGAGTGTAATTTTTTGTTGGTTGTGTTTTATTTGTAGAATTCGACTTGTCTTGAGGAGGGACGTTTTTTCCCGTGGATGAGTTTTGGCTATGATCATACTTATTTATTAGAGGAGGGGTCAAATCATCCATTATTTGGGTCGATTTCACTGCAGGAGGTCAAGTTAGCTTGTTGAGGGGATTTTTCAGTGGTTGAAGAAAATATTTTTAGTGTTGGGCGCATTTCCTAGAGATTGGAGCGTTTTCCTTTGAGGCTAGATGTTGATACTTGTTTTATGGGTTCCAGGGACCAATATATCTATTGTTTGGGGATGAATTTATGTCAAGAACCTATTTTTTGTTGTTGAAACAATTTATGTGTGCCAATCGTCATCTATCAGAGGAGAGGGGCCGATTTCTATTGTAGCGGAGTATAGTATCCTGTAGGGATTATTTTGTTGAGTTGTTGCATACATTGGAGCAATCAACACCAATACATCCATTTTAGAATTTGTGGGAAAACCTATAGGAGTTTCATAACATATGGATAAGTACTAGATATTAGTTTGTTGTTGTATATGTGCTGGATAATGTATTTTCAATGGGAATGGAAATTGTGTTAATTTTCCTAGAATTTATGTAGCTTCCATTCAGTCTTGTTAAGATTATTTTCCTCTATTACACACCTATAACTAAAATAGAAATACATCCATTTCCTATTTATTATTATTGTAATGTTTGCTGGGAAATTCAATTTATTTTTCTGTCAAAAAATTTAATTCAATACACATTTGGAGTTTAGAAATTGGTTTTTATTAAAAAGAATAACAAGAACCAGAAATATATATATTGTTGGAAAGTTGTTTCTCATTGATGTACACTCTTGGACAGTTCGAGATACCCCATAGTTTTCATCAATATTGGTGGTGATTTAGTTGTCATTAATGTCAACAAGAGTGGTTGATGTCAGCAGATTTATTGGTTGCATTTGATGAAGTCTGCATGAAGCCCCGAAGGTGTGGTCATGAGACCTGATGTTATTTGAGTAATAAGGACATGAAGGAAATTGAAAATTTAGGTAACACAATTATATATGGATAGTTGATGCAGGAGCATCGCTCCACCTCAGCAAATGCGCCAACATGAAAACACGCAATGGAGAAATGGAGAGGCGTTAAACCTCCCATTTTTAAATTTTAAATAATCCTATATAGATTATTGTGTTGTAAGATTTTAAATACCAAGCCATACCTTTGTACAGGTAGTGGTTGGATTGCCTTAAAGGGTTGCTTGTAGCAGGCCCAAATCGTAGTCAGGTCTGGGTAAATATTTATGAAACTTCAATGTAATAGATGAGGTTAGGTGAGAGAGGACGAGCTTGCATAGCCCCTCTTTTGTAAGGATATATTGTATCATATTTCATTGGGCATAATGATAGAGAGGTCTGGGTAGAGAGGCCTGAGGAGGTATAATATCTCTGAGAGAGAACTTGAGAGAAATGGGACTTTGTTACAATCTAGTTTTGTAAACATCTCTATGGACACACAGAGATAATACAAAATCATTTTTCCTACATATCGGGTGTTTATGTGTTTCATGAATGAATTTTGTAGATATATGATAAGTTTTATTTACAGTAGGAAGACAAATTTCATTTATCTTCATTGAGTCTCGTAATATCATTTTGGATTCTTTAGTCTGTGCAAGGAATGCAAAACCGAACATCGGAGGTTCTGTATCAAGTGCAAGGAGTGTGCATCTAAACTCCGTAGACTTGGAAAAGAACGTGTCAGGAGATCGTAGCAGAGTGATGCAGGAGAATCCCTCACGTCAAGCGAGCTAGTGCGAAAACGGAAGACAGTTGGAAGGCATCAAACACAAATTTTTGAAATCTCCCTTGAAGTTGATGCGCCAAATATAAATGAGATCATTTAATGAAGGTGCCTTGGTATAATGTAATCAGACCATGAGCTCCCCGCTCTCATCTGAAGTAGATGAAGGCATTTATAGTAGTTAATGCAGGTAGATGGGATTTTTAATTCTAGATTAGACAGTTTTAGAAGAAAAGAGGGAAACGTGATATATACACCCTCAGTGCGCATTGTAACATTATCCAGGAATAGTTAGAAGAATTCTGAGAATTAGGAAGAGAAGTAGAGAGTTGTGTAGAAACACCCATGTATAGTTATTTTGGATTAATAGAAGAAATTGATTCAAGTTCATGGTGTTGTGTTTGTTCTTTGTGCATGTGTGTTGATTGATATGATCATGAGTATTTAAATTCTTGTTATGCATTTGTTGTTATGCTGTGTATATGATTTCTTGCTGAGTGTTTGAAATCTGAGAAAGGAAGTAGAAGAAATGAGGTTCAATTGTTTCTCTATCTGAGCAAGGATTCCTGCAAGGAGTGCAGTTGAAGTCATCCACAAGGAGTGCGTTGACAGAAATCTCAGATAGTTTAACTCTTGTTCTCGTTCACCCAGAAGTGAAATTGGGTTATACAAGCCATCCAACGAATGCGCAGGCTAAGGAGAGTCTCAGTCGTGAATCTGAGCGAAGTATTGTAAGACTGTTGCTGCAGGTGTGCACAGAGTCAAAAGAACTCAACACTTGGAAGTGTTTGAGAACTTCCACAAGGAGTGCGTGCAAGAACCCTCTTTGAGGTTGAAAGAGTGAGAAAGATCAGGAGGGATAAGGCTTTCAAGCTCGCCGAAGGGAAGCACAGGGAGTCTGTGTCGTAGAGTGTTTGAACAGGCGCTGCAAAGTTATGCGCAGGAGGACCAGTTTTCATAGAGGAATACTGGGTTCACCTGTAGAAGACATATAAGAGGAAGATAGATGGTTGGGATCTTGTTGAGAAGATTGGAAAAATCCCGTCAGCCGTTGGATCTGCCAAAGAGGCAAGCAGGTTACGTCCACGTTCGGAGTTCAAGCTCTAGGGGTCGTGAGTCGTTGGATCGTGGATCAGTTACCCATCAGCTGTCTGATCTGACAGGAGTTGCACAGGTTTTAAACCCTCATGAGCAGGGTAAGAACCCCAAGAGGCATCGGGATATCGAACCATCAGGGTTCAGAAAATTGGGATTCACGAGAGCAGAAAATCGAAAATTTCCATAGAAGAAATCCCGGGAAGATCGGGATTGCCCATTTGTGGGAACGCGTGGCGGACATCAAGGCATCGGGAGTCAAAAAATTGGAGTTCCTAAGGTCGTGAGGGTTGAGACATCAGAAGTTGTGAAACCCTGACGAGTTCAGAGGCGTCCATCTGTTGGGACAGGTGGCAGGGATCGAGAGTCCATCGACATTATGGAGATTCAAAAGACAAGAATCTGTGACCAGTTGAACCCCGAAATGGTGGAAGGATCACAACCGAAGGATCACATGGAGGACACATGTCGCGTGGTCGTCTATATTGAGGACGTGGTCATCGGGGTTCAGGTAAGTGAGTGTTCATGGTTTTGTAAAGTGACGAAACCCGAGGGTTGACCTGAACCGTCCATCATTTGGGACGCGCGTCAGATATCCGAAGAGAGTCAGAGATCGGCGTATCAGAGGTTTAGAGGACAGGATCCTCTTACAACTTGGAATCACGAAACGTGATACCCCGACAGGCTAAGGTAACAGTGTGGGGCCATAGTGGAGTCAGTGACGTGGACAGGTGGCAGAAATTGGAGTCATTGGGAAAAGTCCTGAAAAGGAAGTCGTTTATCGGTGGTTGAGTCATCAGGATATCGGGGATCCTGGTGACAAGGTGTTTGTGCATTTTGGGATCACAAAGCCCGAAACCCCGATAGGGAGGAAGGGGCCACCGTGGGGCCAACTGTCAACATATCAGAGAGTCGGGATTTGAGGAATCAGGAATCTCGTGGGAAAGTGTTTTTTAACATTTGAAACCTCGTAGCCCCGACGAGGGATAAGACTGCGGTCACAGAGTAATGATCATATGGGCCAAGAGCTTAGCCAGGAGATCTAGCGTGCAAAGAGTGCGTCGAGATTCGAGGGATCGCAAATCCTGAGAACAGGTGTATTTTGACATCAGAAACTCTGAAACCCCGATGAGAATATGACTGTGGACATATAAGAGGCGGTCACGTGGACTAAAGAATTAACCCGGGGGGGGCTAAGGCAGTAGAGGAGCATGTCGGGAATTGGGGATCAACGAACCAAGTTGTTTGGACATCGTGAGTGTCAAAATCCCAATAGGAGGGCCCCCGATAACAAAAAGGTCAACGTTGAGTTAGAAGAAAGGGAGACCCAGTGTTTAGTTGTTGTGGGTGGAAAATTTCTCGATAGGGAAATAGAAGAACCTTTCAGTTCTTCGGGTCGAGGAAGGAGGAAATATCCTGTGAGAGGACGTGCCTAGCGGGCGCACCTGCGTCAAGTGGTATCAGAGCTTAGAAAAGATTCTTTTCTTTCTGTAGCAGGGAGAAATAAATTTCACCATGTTGCCAAGGAGAAGAGATAGACAATCACCCGATCCAGAGGAGGAAAGGGAAATGTCTAGAGGTAGGGGTAGGCAAGTGCAGAACCCAGAAGTGGACAAAGAACTGCATAACTTATGCTCTATGATTGTGGACATGGATATAAGACAAAGGCGAAAAGATGACGAAGGAGATATCAATGAGTCCGAAAATGAAGATGATGTTGGACCTGGAGAAGTAGAAATCCCAGCGGAAGATGCAACGAATGAACACTTACTAAAAGCTATTGCAAGAATGGGTGCAAAGGTGAAAATGGACATTCCAGTTTATGAGGGAAATCTGGATGTAGAAGAGCTTCTAGACTGGATTAAAGCTCTAGACACTTTCTTCGACTATGAAGATGTTGAAGAGGACAAGAAGGTCAGACATGCCATCACGAGATTGAAAGGACATGCAGCCTTGTGGTGGGATGAACTACAAGCTAACAGGCATTGCCAAGGAAAGCAAAAAATTAAGAGCTGGGATAGGATGATTGCAAAGATGAAGGAAAAATTTATTCCCAGGGATTATCAAATTTCTCTGTTCAGGAAGATGCAGAACCTGAGACAGAAGCTGATGACAGTAAAGGAATATACTGAGGAATTTTACAGGTTGAATATCAGGGCAGGTCATCGCGAAAGTAATGATGAGAAAGTGGCCAGGTATATGAATGGCTCGAGATATGAGATTCAGGATGATATGAGTATGGCAACCATACGAACAGTAGAGGACACTTATCAAATGGCTCTGAAGGAAGAAGATAAGCTGAGCCGAAAGCAAGGTCAGAGAGGCCGAGGCAGGAGTCAGCCCAGAGGCAAAGCAGTTGCCCAGGAAAGAACCCAAAAGCCCAGGGATGACTGGAAAAAACCTCAGACTCGGACATAGAGAGGTGGAAGTTCACAGCGAGGGCAATACGCAGAATAGAGGGGACAACATACTGAGCAGAGAGGAGGATATGCTGATAATAATAGGTTTCCTCGTACCAGAGGTAGAGGAAGAGGAAGAGGTGAAGTAATCATATGCTTCACATGTGGAAAGAATGGGCACAAGTAATTCGAGTGTCCAGAGAAAAAGAAATATGGAGGAGAATCTCACATCGTCGAGGCACAAAGGCGAGATATTGAGGCAGAGGATGTTGAAGGTGGAATATCGTTGATGATGCGAAAATTCCTTTTGACACCAGAGAAAGAAGTGGAAAGTTCAGTCCAAAGGAACAGACTTTTCAGAACATCTTGCAAGACCAAGGGTTGGGCATGCAAGGTCATTGTGGACAGCGGTAGCACTGATAATCTCATTTCAACCGAGATGGTAGAAAGGATGGAGCTGGAGATGAAAAATCATCCAAATCCATATAAAGTTTTGTGGCTACAAAAGGGACATCAGGTAAATGTCACCAAACAGTGCTTAGTTGAATTTAAGATAGGAGGATATAATGATAAGATTTTATGTGATGTTATTCCTATGGATGTTTGTCATCTATTGTTGGGTAGACCATGGAAATATGATAGAAATGTGATTCATGATGGTAGGATGAACACATACACCCTAGAGAAGAATGGGAGGACACGTATGTTGCTTCCGATAAAGGATAAAGAGGCGAAACCGGAAGTAAGTAACACAGTACTTCTCATGAGTGGGAAGGAACTTCTTACCGAGGTTAAGAAGAAGGAGGATCCACAATTCTTTGTGGTCAGAAAACTGAGAATTTTTCTGACTAGCACAAGAGTGGATGATTTGCCAGAAGAAGTTCAGGGACTACTGGAAGAGTTTGCTGATATAGTAGTGGACGAATTACCTCGTTCGTTGCCACCAATGTGAAGTGTGAGTCATCATATCGATCTCATACCTGAAGCCAGTTTTCCAAACAAAGCCACGTACAGATTGACACCGCAGGAGAATGAAGAAGTTAAAAGACAGGTCCAGGAGTTGTTGGAAAAAAGTTTGGTCATGGAAAGCTTGAGTCCGTGTGTTTTTCCAACAGTACTCAGTCCGAAGAAAGACAGAGGCTGGAGGATGTGCACTGATTCAAGGGCGATTAACAAGATAACCATTAGGTATAGATTTCCATTACCTAGGATGGATGATTTAATGGATTGCTTAAGTGGAGAATTTTTTTTTTCAAAGATTGATTTGAAGAGTGGATATCACCAGATTCGCATGAGGGAAGGTGATGAATGGAAAAAAACATTCAAGACAAACGAAGGGTTGTATGAATGGCTTGTTATGCCATTTGTCTTGACAAATGCGCCAAGTACCTTTATGAGGTTGATGAATGAAGTCCTGAAAGATTTCATCGGAAAATTTGTTATCGTATATCTGGATGATATACTGATTTTCAGTAAAACGGAGGCTGAACACCTGAAGCATTTAACCATTGTGATGAAGAGATTACAGCAAGAGAAGTTGATGACAAACATAAAGAAGTCCTCATTCATGAATACATAACTCATTTATTTTGGATTTGTTATTTCGGAAAATGAGTTAAGGATGGATCCAGATAAGGTGGAGGTAATCAAGAATTGGCCATTACCGAGGAACATATTTGAGGTGATAATTTTTCATGGATTGGCTAGTTTCTACCGAAAATTCATTAGGGATTTCAGTGGAATTAGCGCAGCGATGGTGGATACAGTGAAGAAAAGACATAAATCTCTTCACTGGACAGAAGAGGCTAAGAAGAGTTTGAATTTGTTGAAACGAAAGATTATGGAACAACCAATTATGGTGTTGCCGGATTTTCAAAAGACATTTCAGGTAAAATGTGATGCAAGTGGGTTTGAAATAGGAGCAGTCTTAAGTCAGGAGGACAGACCGATTTCATATTTCAGCGAGAAGCTGAATGAAGCAAAGGTGAAGTATTCCACATATGACAAGGAATTTTATGCCATCATCCAGGCATTGAAGAAATGGAGGCACTATTTGATTCCAAAGGAGTTTGTTTTATATAGTGATAACCATGCATTGCAGTTTGTGACTCGACAGGAGAAGTTGAATCAGAGGCATGTTAAATGGGTTGAATACACGCAGAATTTCACTTTTGTGATAAAACATATTTCTGGTACTGCTAACAAAGTCGTTGATTCTTTGAGCATGAAGTGTTTGTTGTTGCAGGAGTTAAAAGTCAAGACGTTAGGTTTTGATGATCTCAGAGACATGTATGCAAATGATCCAGAATTTAAGGATGCGTATGAAGCAGCTGAGAATCCAGTTCTCAGAAATAGCAACAAATGGGCTGAATACATGATCTAGGAAGGATTGTTGTTCCGAGGCAATCAACTGTGTATCCCATATTGTTCCATGAGGGAGAATCTACTGAAGGAGAAACACAGTGGAGGATTGGCCGGTCACTTTGGTCATGATAAGACATTCACAAAGCTGAGCGAGTCATACTTTTGGCCAGGGATGCGAGCATAGGTCAAGAGGTTTGTAGAGAGATGCAGGATTTGCCAACATTCAAAGGGAAGGAAGAAGAATGCGGGTTTTTATCAACCATTTCCCATACCTGAGAAGTCATGGGATGAAATTAGCATGGATTTCATATTGGGATTTCCAAGGACGCAAAGAGGATTTGATTCGATATTTGTGGTAGTGGACATATTTTCCAAGATGGCACATTTTATCCCATGTCAGAAAACCAGTGACGCGACACATCGCGAACCTGTTTTTCAAAGAAGTCATTCGACTTCACGACTTACCAAGGAGTATTGTTTTGGACAGAGATACAAAGTTCTTAGGGAACTTTTGGAGAAAATTATGGAAGAAGCTGGGGACTAACTTTTTGTTTAGTTCAGCTTATCATCCTCAGACGGATAGACAAACAAAAGTGGTGAATAGAAGTCTAGGAGACTTGTTGAGGAGCCTAGTGGCGGAGCACCACAACAGTTGGGATAATACATTGCCACGGGCAGAGTTTGCGTATAACAACTCAGTGAACAGGAGAACAAGCCAAAGTCCATTCCATATTGTATATGGCACGTAGCAGAGAGGAGGTTCTGAATTGAGAGATTCAGAACAGATTGCTACTAGGAGTGCTAGTGCAGAAGAATTCGCGGAGGCGATGAAAGAACTTCACAGCCAGGTAAAGGAGCGATTGCGGAACTCAAGTTAGGAGTATAAGCAGAGAGCAGATCAACATCGAAGGCAACTTCAATTTGAGGTTGGTGACTTGATTCTAGCACACCTAAGAAGAGAAAGGTTTCCAAGAGGAACATACAATAAATTGAAAATGAAGAAAATCGGACCATGTAAGGTCTTGAAGAAAATGGGAGAAAATGCTTATGAGATTGAATTACCCGATGGGGTCGGAATTTCTCCGATATTCAATGTCTCGGATTTATACCCATATAAACTTGAGGATACATGAGCAGCAGGTGAACAGTTAGAGGTTCAGTGGCAAAAGCAGATGCCAGTTGCAGAGAAGCCACAGATGGAGCAGATACTGGATAAACGAGTGGGTAAGAAGACCAGAAGGAAATAATATTTTGAATATTTGGTCAAGTGGAAGGGCCACCCAGTTGAAGATGCCAGCTGGGAGACTGAAGCAGAGATTATGAAGCATGGACAGACCATGCGGGAGCTCATGGACAAGAGCCCATGAAAGTTTTAGGCGAGGGAGTATGATGCAGGAGCATCCCTCACATCAAGCGAGTCAGTACAGAAACGGAAGATAGCTGGAAGGCGTCCAACACAAATTTTTGAAATATCCCTTGAAGTTGATGCACAAAATATAAATTAGATCATTTAATGAAGGTGCCTTGGTATAATGTAATCATAACTTGAGCGCCCCGCTCTCGTCTGAAGTAGATGGAGGCATTTATAGTAGTTAATGCAGGTAGATGGGATTTTTAATTCTAGATTAGACAATTTTAGAAGACAAGACGGAAACGAGATATAGACACCCTTAGTGTTCATTGTAACATTATCCAGGAATAGTTAGAAGAATTCTGAGCATTAGGAAGAGAAGTAGAGAGTTGTGTAGAAACACCCATGTATAGTTATTTTGGATTAATAGAAGAAATTTATTCAAGTTCATGGTGTTGTGTTTGTTCTATGTGCATGTGTGTTGATTGATATGCTCATGAGTATTTAAATTCTTGTTATGCATTTGTTTTTATGTTGTGTATATGATTTCTTGCTGAGTGTTTGAAATCTGAGAAAGGAAGTAGAAGAAATGAGGTTCAATTTTTTCTCTATCTGAGCAAGGATTCCTGCAAGGAGTGCAGTTGAAGTCGTCCGCAAGGAGTGTGTTGCCAGAAATCTCAGATAGTTTAACTCTTGTTCTCATTCACCCAGAAGTGAAATTGGGTTATACGAGCCATGCAAGGAGTGCGTAGGCTAAGGAGAGTCTCAGTCGTGAATCTGAGCGAAGTATTGAAAGACTGTTGCTGCAAGTGTGCGCAGAGTCGAAAGAACTAAACACTTGGAAGTGTTTGAGAACTGTTGCAAGGAGTGTGTGCAAGAACCCTCTTTGAGGTTGAAAGAGTGAGAAATCTCAGGAGGGATAAGGATTTCAAGCTCGCCGAAGGGAAGCATAGGGAGTTTGTGTCGTAGAGTGTTTGAACAGGCGCTGCAAAGTTACGCGCAGGAGAACCAGATTTCACAGAGGAATATTGGGTTCACCCGTAGAAGACATCTAAGAGGAAGATAGACTGTTGGGATATTGTGGAGAAGATTGGAAAAATCCCGTCAGCCATTGGATCTACCAAAGAAGCAAAGAGTTTACGGCCGCGTTCGGAGTTCAAGCTCTAGGGGTCGTGAGCCGTTGGATCGTGGATCAGTTACCCGTCAACCGTCTGATCTGACAGGATTTGCACAGGGTTTAAACCCTTGTGAGCAGGGTAATAACCCCAAGAGGCGTCGGGATATCGATCTGTCGGGGTTAATAAAATCGGGATTCACGAGAGCAGAAGATTAGGAATTTCCATAGAAGAAATCCCGGGAAGATCGGGATCGCCCATTTGTGGGAACGTGTGGCAGACATCAAGGCATCGGGAGTCAGGAAATCAGAGTTCCTGATGTCGTAAGGTTCAGGATATCAGAAGTCTCGAAACCCCAACGAGTTCAGAGTTGTCCATCTGTTGGGACAGGTGGCAGGGATCGAGAGTCCATCGGCATTCCGGAGATTCAAAAGACAAGAATCTGTGACCAGTTGAACCCCGAAACGGCGGAAGGATCACAACCAGAGGATCGCAGGGAGGACATGTGTCACGTGGTCGTCTATATTGGGGATGTGGTCATCGGGGTTCAGGTAAGTGAGTGTTCATGGTTTTGTAAAGTGACGAAACCCGAGGGTTGACCTGAACCGTCCATCATTAGGGACGCGCGTCAAAGATCCGAAGAGAGTCAGAGATCGACGTATCAGAGGTTCTGAGGACAGGATCCTCTTACAACTTGGAATCGCGAAACGCGGTACCCTGATAGGCTAAGGTAATAGTGTGGGGCCACAGTGGAGTCGGTGACGTGGACAGGTGGAAAAAATCGGAGTCATTGGGATATCGAGGATCCTGGTGACAAGGTGTTTGTGCATTTTGGGATCACGAAGCCCGAAACCCCGACAGGGAGGAAGGGGCCACCGTGGGGCCAACTGTCAGCAAACCAGAGAGTCAGGATTCGAGGAATCGAGAATCCCGTGGGCAAGTGTTTTTCAACATTTGAAACCCCGTAGCCCCAACGAGGGATAAGACTACGGTCACGAAGTAACGATCGTATGGGCCAGGAGCTTATCCAGGAGAGCTAGCACGCAAAGATCTTGCGAATCTTGAGAACGGGTGTATTTTGACATCAGAAAGTCTGAAACCCCGATGGGAATATGACTGCGGACATATAAGAGGCAGTCGCGTGGACTAAAGACTTAACCCGGGGGGATTTTGGGATATTGGGGATTGGGAGTAGGAAGGTTAATGATCCTCTGATTTCATGAAACATGAAATCCTGATATGGAGAAATGGATATCTGGACCGTTAGATCTAGAGGAGCGTGAACCATTGGATTTGAGGCACTCCAAAATATCATAATTTCAGAAGTCGGGGATGTGAAGGAAGTTGGGACTTGGAAGTCGCAAGTTGAGAAATCCCGATTCATGAAAGGAGAATCTGGGCCATTGGGTCTAGAAGGGATATGTGTCAATGAGCCAGAATATCTAGAAGGAGGCAAAGTTTGAAGAGTTGAGACATTTGAAGCCCAAAGAGCTGAAGATCCAAGAGTTGTCGATCTGCAAGGGGACACTTGTCACCAGATCACGAACTCTGGGGAATTTTATGCTGGAGTTTCAGTTTTGAGAACTCAAATAGATGAAGCTCGAAGGGATGAAGAGTCGAAGCATCGAGGAGTATAAGAGCCGAAGTGCTGGGGAACTAAAGAGCCGAAGTGCCAAAGTCCAGAGAGATTCTGAGCCTTCAGATCACCCGAAGTGAATCTGAGTCATCAGACCAGGAGAGGAGACATGGCGGAAATCTGTGAACTCCGATTAAAGTTCTAGAGCAAATCATATCCATAGATTCAAGGGGATAGGTGGCAACGGATATTCCACTCCGAAAAATTGTCATGCAGAGGAGAGTGGAGTTTGAGAATTGAAACTCCTAGAGGCTAGAAAGGTGGATTCAACAACAGCCATTGATTCGAACAGGACTATGTGTCGTCAGATCATAGAGATCTATGGAGACGCATGGAAGGGGGAAAGAAGAGTCGAATGGAGATCGATAATAGTCGTCGATCAAGAGAAGCGCCAAAGTATCATGAGATCGAAGATCGATAAGAATTTCAAGCCCAGGACATGCTCAAGCGATAATAATCCTTGAGTAGGCGCATTTTCAACTATGGTTTTGGAAGGGAGATACATGGCAGCTGGAGGAAGATTGCGGGGTGAAAAGCGAGCTGGTCTAAAATGACTCTATCCCACACCCGAAATCATGCATTAGAACAAGGGCATAGCCCAGGGTGGTATGAAGGAAGAGGCTAGTAAAGAGGATCTAGTGCTCGTGAACTGAAGAGCGCTGAAACGTGCAAACATAAGGTGCGGGTATCACATGACCTGCGCCAAAGGAAGAAAAGGGGCCTGTGTATAATTTTTGGGTTCATTCAGGATCCTAAAGAGTCAATTTTGACTCGACACTTGGAATGATCCAGAGACTGGGAGGTTGCAGAACCCCAGGAGGGGAAGGGGGTTGCATCAATATTCCTCATCATTTTGATTCTGGTGATAGGTGGTACACCACATGGTTCCTCATGGTTGAGGACTTATGGCCTTGTCAAGTTAGAAGCCCCAAATAATGGTTAATAATATAGTAGTTGGTTACAAGTGAATTAATTAAAGGATAATGTTGTTATAACAATGAAGTACAGGTTAGACCTAAAGTGAGAAAAAGGTATTGGTTGAAAAAGTATAAATACACATGATGAGATATTAATTTGATACACACACACAATCATTGAATATCTATCTTATGAGAATATTTTGGCTTATTTTTTAATCTGAGGTCGAGTCTGAGGTAGCGGAGAAAGTGCGAAGAAAGAGAGAAATTTTTGGAGCTGCAGAAAGAAAAGGTTTTCTTGTAACCCTAGTTAAGCAGTCCCTCGTGGTTCATCTTGAGGGTGTCATGTGAGGAACCCCCATAGGTCAGCTAGGTCTCGTCATTCGAGGACCTTCTAGACATGAGTTCTTAGTCTTGTGAGGATAAGAAAAAATTGGGGAATACGCTGCTGCCAAGTCGATGAGGACCGTTGAAAATGTATAGGTTAGTATTACATAGTATCAGGTCAGCTACATGATCAAAGGTAATTTTTAAGGGTTATTATTGGGTAAAATCATGAATCTGGGTAACACTTTCGTGACAATCGGGTCTCCAAAATTTCTAGCGGCAATTTTTCGGCCGAACAAATGTTTCTTTCGGCTGAAATATTTTTCGGCCAAAAATTTTCATGTTAAATTTAACGGTGCCCTCGAAATTCGTGTACAATGTTTTTTAGATGAATTATTTTCCCGTGGTAAGCATATTTCGGCCGAAATACTTTTTGGCCGAAACGTTTATTTTTAACGGATTCCATTAAAAACTAGGTTTCGGCTGAAAGAATATTTCAGCCGAAAACTTGAAAATGAGACTGTTTGCAGGAAACTGCAAATTCTCTCAATCTTACTTCATCTTTGGAGGTAGCGGACTCCTACAAATACTCAGAATTTAGTTTGAGAATTGATACCAACATCTTTAAAATTGAATCTTCTTTCATTTGGTATAATTTGTTTTCATTTTCATTGTTTTTATCTAATTTTATTTAATTTTATAAAAAAATCACTGCATAATATTTTTAGGTGAGATTATGATTCGGTGAAATGAAAAATCCATATCTCTAAAAATACACAACGGAAAATTATGGAAAATTTATATTCATAATTGTTAAACTGGTCTCTTCAAAGGGGTATTTTTAGATTTTACTTTTAAGTAAAAATTAAGATAGATACAAGGTGTAGAAAAACACGTGTTTAAAATCTACAACGTTTTCATCTTGGTCAACTTAAAAAAATTCTAGAAATTATAATATTCATCCGTTAGATTCAAA
>SNQJ01S0068132.1:27771-43275 GCA_010110895.2 Picea sitchensis | reverse complement strand
ATATCGTGGATAGTGCATACACAAAAAATGGAAAACCACGATTTGATGGTCATATTGGTCGGAACTATGAGATGTGTAATATCGAGATGAAATAATTTCTAGGAGCACAAGTATTTGATGTTTGAAAATCAGTTGTGACCGGAAGCACCGCTACAAAGAAACCAAAGACTGCAACCAATAAGGAATTGAAAATAAACAATAAAATAGAAATGGATTTCATATGGGAAGGATTAGGTGATTGAGTAAAATACAAAGTTGGAAAAATTTCATCAGCTAAAGAACTTTGGGATAAGCTACAAAAAATCTAATTTGAGGAATCTCCCATTACAAAGCCATAGAACGCTAAAAAGGATGCAAGAAAAAACCAAGAAGAAATATGCTCATCATGTCAAACATATTCTGAAGAAGAATATGGTGAATAAGGAATAGTAGAACTTGAAGTATAATTAATCAGTGCTTTAGATGAATTGACAAAAGGAAGGAAGAAAAATAAGTATTTTGAGGAACAACTAGTCAAGAATAATTCTCAATAAAGTTATGAAGAATCCCAAGAGGTCATCGTGAATCTAAAAACTCGGCTTCAAGAATCTAGAAGGATTGAAGAAATATACAAAAGTCAAATGGAAAATAAGAAATGTTTGGAAGATGAAGTAACAACACAAAGAAAGGAAGCAGAGAAGAGAGATAATATTTTGACAGATCATCTCAAGGAAAGATATGAATATTTAAACCACCTTGAAGGTAAATTTAGTGAACAAGAAAGAATAATTGAATAATAAATCATCTCCTTGAATATCCAACTTGAAGAATCAAAGAGAACATGAGAAGCCATGAATATTCAAATGATGAAGAACAAAGAAGAGGTTGAGAATCTTGAAGAAGAAGTTGTCACATTGAGAGTTGAAATCATCAAGCTCAGCTAGAACATTGAAGAGAGATAAAAATACACATCATGAGTAAAGAAATTTTAATAGAAGCACTCCAGGTTGCTAGAAAATAAGAATGAAGAAAATATAAAGAGTTATGCATAAGTACTCAAAGGAAGGAATCATGGTCAACAAGAATCAAAGAAGAATGAGTATAATAACAATACATCTTTAACAAGACCTTCCACATTCAACAATAAAAGAAGATTCAATCATGATGAAGGAATCAATATAAGAGAATATCATGATCAACCAAGGTATGAATTCAGAAGGACTACACCACAAAGAGTATCATTCCCTCCTAAGTATGTAAATTTCTTTTATGGTCATTTTTTAAATTTTACTAACTTTGGAAATAAAGTTGTAGATTGAGGGATTATGGAAGAAATATTCAAGAAAGAAATGCTTACATGGCTCCACATAACATTGAATGTTACAAATGCCACAATTATGGTCACATATATAGAAATTGTAGAATCATGATAGAGTTTTCCATGAAAGAAAACATTGATGTCAGATACACGAAGGTTTGGAAAAGAGAACAAATACAATAAGAGCATATGAATAAAGAACAAGTGCCATAGATCGCAGTATTTCCAGTACTATAAGAAATAAATGAAGATAAGGTGAACAAATAATAGGTCCAAGATAGTGTGCTCTCAAGAATTGTAGTGCAAGATCATAATGAATACACATGAAAAGAGGAAGTAGTCAGAGTTCAAAGAGATGATGAATCTACAGATGAAGAGGAATATTACTCTGCATCAAACTAGGTATTTTTATGAGCCATCTGGCTTGGACAATCCCAGTAACTATAAATATTAAACAGGGGGAGTCTATGCAGTAGGCGCTATATATCAAACAACCATCCTTCGTGAAGTTTGAATTTTTTGCAAAGACAGATTCATAGAATTCATATAGCATAAGTACATAATGATAGATTCATCGATTGAGAAGTAGTGTTCCCATGTATATATCAACTGAATAACATTGACACACTTTTAGGAAATGATATATTCATTACAGGTTCATGGATGCATTGCATAGTAGTGGAAATATTTGATTCAGTATGAGAAACAAGAATATGTGATGATTAGTTACAACAATAATCCATTATGATAGTATAGTGACAGATGGGTCAACATTGTCAACAATTGAGAAGAAGAGTTATGAACAACTTATGACATATGTAAATAGATGGATTTATGATATTAGTTGAAGGTCTAGATAGATATATGATAGAGAATATCTACAACTTGTATCAGTGGAATCAATAGTTCACAACATTACAAGTAGTGAAAGGAATAATAGAATAAGGAAATAGAAACCTTCAGCGAAAGCTATATCATCATAGGGACATTGTTGAACAATATGTTCATTCATGTCTAAACAATGAATGTAACAAGCCATGAATATTTGAAGTCAATAAGTTTTGAATGTTTTGTATATATGTTAGAGAATTACAAGAGGAAGCACCAATGGATAATGAGACAAATTGGAATAGAGGAATGTAGACATACACAAGAAGTCCCATATTGTCCTACATCTTGCAGAGAAGTCAATGGAAGAGAAATCATCAGAGAAAGAGATCCATTAAGGAATATCAATAGCATGCAGATAGGGGGAGACATATTGAAAGGGAGAGTTATCCTTTTTTCCAAAATTTCAATGGGAGAGAAAGATATATATCAAAAGATAAAGAGTCAAGTACATGAAGTCAGATAAGTTATACTTTCATAGGGAGTCACTATTTTATATCAAAAGAGAATGAGGAACTTGGAGAGAAACATGAGGAGATAAACATGTTAAGAGAAAGAACAAAAGAATGAAGACGGGGGGAGCAACCCCAAGGAGATATACCATTTTCTTTTGATGTCAAACGAGAAAGAGAGAAACATTGATGAGGAGAAATTGTAAGAGGGGGGACATAAATATCAGAGTATGAGTGTTGGAATCAATGTTGGTGTTGCCATCAATGCCAAAGGGGAGTATTTTTGGAAAGTTTTTTGTCATTAATGTCAATCCTTGGAGCATTCTAGATACCCCAGAGTTGTGATCAATATTTATGGTGAGTTAGTTGTCATTGATGTCAACAAGAGTGGTTGATGTTAACAAATGTGTTGGGTGCATTTGATGAAGTGTACAAGAATACCGGGAGGTGTGGTCATAAGGACCAAAGTTCTTTGAGGAATAATGAATGTACCATATCTATTATAATAGCCAAAAAAAAAATATCACAGAGAATAAAAATGGAACAATACAATATAGGAAACCACAACACCAAAATAATACCTTTATTGATAGGAAACAATGTTCACTTGCCTCTTAAAGGGGGAAAGCTCCAATATAGCACCAATCTATTACAATAATTTTCAATACAAAACTTCTCATGCCTCCTAATCTTATTTATACTAATTCTATCTTCTACAAAACCTTCTAGTGGAAGATCTTTCTAGAAGAGGAAGGTTCTATTAGGTCTTCTTACATTTACTTTTTCTCATTTATTAAATAGGCCTTATAAACTAATGTTGGCCTTTATTACATGTAAAATATATTGTTCTACCTACATGAGGGGTTAGGGATGATAAGTCCCTAACATGTCCTCCCCTTTGAAAAATATCCTTGTCCTCAAGGCTTGAGATGAGGAAATTGTTGCAGCATGGTAACAAGCTCCTAGGTGCATCTGTTGGAGTTGTATATTTATATTGCACTAACACTTCCTAGATGGTGCATTGATGGAGACAACATTCACGATGGTCCAAGAATAATTGGGGCTATAACCAAATGTAACCTTCTTCATCCAACTCACGGAGATAGGTTTGAGTGTGGCACTTAGTTCCAATCACCTTATTTAAGCATGATACATGAAAAACTTGATGGATCTTAGAATCACTAGGAAGAGATAACTGGTAGGTAATGAGCCCCACACAATTGAGAATGGCATAAGGATAATAAAATTTGAAAGAAATATTTTGACAATGGTCATTTTTTAGTGCAGAATGATTATAAGGTTATGTACATAGAAACACTTGGTTTCCTTCAAAAAATTGATGTTAAGAACGAATTTGAGTGGCTTGCTTATTCATGTGATTTTGATCAATCACCAAATTGTCTTTGAGGGTACGAAGAATGACCTCATGTACTGTAATATTTTCTTCAACCTCCTGAACCTTAGAGACACCTGCCATGTAGGAAATAATTGATGGTGGATTTTTTCCATATACTGCTTCAAAAGGAATCATTTGAGTGGTTTTATGGTAAGATGTGTTGTACCACCATTCATCTTGTCGTAACCATTGATCCCACTAATGTTGGCGGTCAAATGAAAAACACCTTAAATATGTTTCTGAACACTTGTTGAAAATTTCAGTTAAGCCATTAGTATGGGGATGATAAGCAGTGTTGATATGTAATTGGGTTCCCTATAGCTTGAAAAATTCTTTCCAAAAATTGATGGTGAATGTGGGATCCCTGCGAGAGACAATAGAATGAAACATGTAATGGAGTTTCTAGATATTATCCATGAAAAATTGGGCCACTATGGATGTGATAAGAGGATTTTGTAGAGCATATAAATGAGCATATTTGGAAAGATGATCAACCACCACCAAGATGATTGTCTTGTTGTCAGATCTGGGATGCCCACAATGAAATCCATAGAGATATCCCTCCAAATATAAGGGGGAGTTGGAAGGGGTTCGAGTGTGCTAGGGGATTTGACTATTTCTCCTTCGGCATTGAAAAAAATCAAATTTATCCACAAAGGTGTGGACGTCTTATTTCATACCATCCCAAAAAAAGGACGTTTGACCCTTTCATAGGTTTTGGTAAACCCTGAATGCACATCAGTGGATGAAGCATGAATCTTAGAAATAATTGTAGATTTAAGTTGTGACTATTTTCATAGAGAGAGAAAACCTTTGTAGAGAATCTCATTATATTTCCAAGAGTACCCTAGAGAGGCTAGATAATTGTCTTGCAACTTCTGGATCAAGAGAGATATTTTTGGATATTGCAACCATTCATGACGAGTAGTTTGGAGATAATTAGGCACAATGTAGGAGAGTGAAAATATGGACCTTTATTCTTCATGTTTTCAATAAAGAGCATCACCAACCAAATTTTCTTTTCCCTTCTTGTAAATGATATCATAATCATATCCAAATAGCTTGGTAACCCATTTTTGTTGCTCCGGGGATGAAATAATTTGTTCTAGAAAATACTTGAGGCTATGTTGATGAATTGTAATATGGAAGTGTTTCTCCAATAGATAAGGACACCAAAGATCCATGACATGTAGAATAGCCAACATTTCCTTTTCATATATGGATTGGCCCAAATGTTTATCTGAAATTTTTTTGTTGGTGAATTCCAAAGGCTTACCATCTTGCATGAGGACCGCCCCAATTCCCTTTCTGGAAGAATCACATTCTAAGACAAAATTCTTGGTGAAGTTGGGAAGGGATAGGACTGGAGTCCTACACATAGTGTCTTTCAAGGCCTAAAATGATTGGTTAGTTGTTGTATTCCAAGTGAAGGCATTCATTTTAAGAAGAGAAATGAGAGTTGTTGCAATTTTTTTGTAATTCTTAATAAACTTGCGATATAAACTGTTAAACCCAGGAAGAAACACAAGCTATTAAGAGTTTTAGGGTGAGGCAAATCCTGCATAGCTTCAATTTTCTTAGGATCCACCAGTACACTGTCCTTTCCCAAAATATGGCTGAGGTACTCCACTTCTGAGGCTCCAAAGGCACATTTAGATTGTTTGAGGAAAATTTGGTGCTAAGAGAATAGATGAAGAGCTTTATCCACACGGTCAAGATGGGATGTCCAAGTTTTACTATAGATGAGAATATTATCAAAGAGAACTAAGACAAAATGAAAGAGAAAAGGATGGAAGAGATGATTCATAAGACTTTAGAAGGTGGAGGGGGAATTACACAGGACAAAGGGCATGACCAAGAACTCATACCGACCCTCATGAGTTCTAAAGAAATTATCGGGAATATATGCTTCTTTCATACATCACTGGCAGTATATTGAACGTAGATCAAGTTTAGAAAAGTACTGAGAACCACTCAATTCATCCAAGAGATCATCAATAACATGAATGAGAAACTTGTCTTTGATGGTGAGTTTATTGAGGGCATGAAATTCAAGACACATGCGTTGAGTACCTTCTTTGTTGAGTACCATGAATAGAGGAGGAGAATAAGGGCTTGTACTAAGGAATATAACACCCGCTTGAAGAAAATATTGCACGATTTTCTCAATTTCATTATTTTGGGAAAATGGATGACTATAAGGATGAAAATTGGGAGGAAGATTGTCGGGAACAATGGGAATGGAATTATCATGAAAGCAACGAGAAGGTGGAAGTCCTTAAGGAGTTGGAAAGACATATTGGTGTTTGGAGATGATAGACTGGAGGTCAAGATGCACAGAGGGTGTGTCAACTACTTGAATAAAATGGAGTTGGGAAATAATAGTTGAATGACCTTTCTTAATAAGATTTTCCATTTGATGGGAACTGATGATATTAGGAGAACCTTCTATGAGTCCTTAGATTTATATTGTTCTCCCTCCTGGTGGAACTATATGGTTAATTCCTTATAATCCATGAGAATGGGGCCCATAGTGCATAACCATTCAACACCTAGAACAATGTCACAACCACCCATGTCGATGGAACACATATGAGATTTCATGTGGTACTATCCAATTTGAAGACATAAATTTTCAAAACAACCACCACAATTCATGGACCCGCCATTGGATGTCATGATTTCAAAATTGTTGACGACATGAATATAGAAATTGGTATCCTGGGAAATGCAGCGGTGAAAAAAATTATGGGTGCTTCCACTATCAAAAAGGATGATGAATTTCCTATGCTTAATATAGCCAATGAGTTTTAGGGTTTTTGGAGTAGAGAATCCAGTGAGGGCATGGAGCAAAGAATCAACTTTGGGTAGGTTACCAGGCTCTGTAGTAGCATATGGAAGGTGTTTCCCTTTAGTAGGGGGAACTACAACTTCTTCTTCAACAATATCATCTCAAATGGCCATAAAACGTTTTTTTTCCTTACACTTGTGCCCAAGAAAATATTTTTCATCAAAACTATAGTAAATAACCTTGAGTTGGTGCTCAGTCATTTCATCCCGAGTTAATTTATGTACCTTAAGGGGAGTGGCAAGGTGGGAAGCATTTGTGGGGTGAAGGAGAGGAACAAATGATGGTTTTTGGTTATGGTAAAAACAACTTATTATGATTCGTTGGCACATATATTAGCTTCCAATCAAGTATGAGGGTGATCCATAAGGACCTGGGCTCATATTTCATCCTTTAGACCACTGATACAAAATTCTCGGTAGAACATATCTATCATGCCCTCTGTTCTGAAGCAAAAATGATCAAAGGAAGTTATAAATTATTCCATTGTGCCTGACTGTTTCAACTTGTTCAAACATCCTATATAGTGGGTGTTAGTGTAAAAGTGTTCATACAGATCGAAAACAAATTGAGTCCATGCAATATACCCCTACTATGCATTTTTTGTGTCATTGGCAACATTTCTAGTATTCATGATCCAGATAGAGAACAACATAACGAACTTTGGCCAACTCATCGATAATTCCATGCAAAGAAAAATAACGCTCCATTTGAGTGGCCCAACGCGTGGGGTTGGAGCCATCAAATTTATTGACCTCAACTCAAGGAAGACGAGGGTCATGATGAAACAAGTTGGATTGAAAAATCATAGAATGGGAGGAATCAACACCATCTAAGTGGGACGGTTTCTCAGAGAAGGAAGGGTATTGGGGGTGATTCAAGAACTATTTGAAAATAGACTGGAGGCTGGAAAATTGTCACATGAATTTAGCCTCCATGGCTTTAAATTGTTGTTGGATGTGGGTCTCTACTTTTTCAATGAGGGAATTGGTTGAACGTAACAAGCCATGAATATTTGAAGTCAATAAGTTTTGAATGTTTTGTATATATGTCAGAGAACTACAAGAGGAAGCACCAATGGATAATGATAAGAATTGGAAGAGAGGAACGTAGACATGCACAAGAAGTCCCATATTGTCCTACATTGTGTAGAGAAGTCAATGGAAGAGAAATCATTAGAGAAAGAGATCCATTAAGGAATATCAATAGCATGCAGATAGGGGGAGACATATTGAAAGGGAGAGTTATCCTTTTCCCCAAAATTTCAATGGGAGAGAAGAGATAGATCACAAGATAAAGAGTCAAATACATGAATTCAGATAAGTTATACTTTAATGGGGAGTCACTCTTGTATATCAAAAGAGAAGAGGAACTTGGAGAGAAACATGTTAAGAGAAAGACTAAAATAATGAAGACGGGGGAGCAACCCCAAGGAGAGATACCATTTTCCATTGATGTCAAACGAGAAAGAGAGAAACATTTATGAGGAGAAATTTTAAGGGGGGGAACATAAATATCGGAGTATGAGTGTTGGAATCAATGTTGGTGTTTCCATCAATGCCAAAGGGGAGTATTTTTGGAAATTTGTTTGTCATTAATGTCAACCCTTGGAGCATTCAAGATACCCCAGAGTTGTGATCAATATTTATGGTGAGTTAGTTGTCATTGATGTCAACAAGAGTGGTTGATGTCAACAAATGTGTTGGGTGCATTTGATGAAGTGTACAAGAATCCCGAGAGGTGTGGTCATAAGGACCAAAGTTCTTTGACGAATAATGAAGGTACCATATCTATTATAATATCGGAAAAAAAATATATCATAGAGAATAAAAATGGAGCAATACAATATAGGAAACCATAACACCAAAATAATTCCTTTATTGATAGGAAACAATGTTCACTTGCCTCTTAGAGGGGGAAAGCTCCAATAGAGAGACACGACATTACAATAATTTTCAATACAAAACTTCTCATGCCTCCTACTCTTATTTATACTAATTCTATCTTCTACAGAACCTTCTAGTGGAAGATCTTTCTAGAAGAGGAAGCTTCTATTAGGTCTTCTTTCATTTACTTTTTCTCATTTATTAAATAGGCCTTATAAACTAACATTGGCCTTTATTACATGTAAAATATATTATTCTACCTACATGAGGGGTTAGGGAGGATAAGTCCCTAACATGTCCTCCCCCTTGAAAAATAGACTTGTCCTCAAGGCTTGAGATGAAGAAATTGTTGCAGCATGGTAACAATCTCCCAGGTGCATCTGTTGGAATTGTATATTTCTATTGCACTAACACTTCCTAGATGGTGCATTGATGGAGATGACATTCACGCTGGTCCAAGAATGATTGGGGCTATAACCAAATGTAACCTTCTTCATCCAACTCATGGAGACAGGTTTGAGTGTGGCACTTAGTTCCAATCACCTTATTTAAGAATGATACATGAAAAAATTGATGGATATTAGAATCACTATGAAGAGATAACTAGTAGGTCACGAGCCCCACACACTTGAGAATGGAATAAGGACCATAAAATTTTGGAGAATTTTTTTGACAATGGTCATTTTTTAGTGAAGAATGATTATAAGGTTATTTACATAGAAACACTTGGTTTCCTTCAAAAAATTGATGTTAAGAACGAATTTGATTGGCTTGCTTATTCATGTGATTTTGAGAAATCACCAAATTGTCTTTGAGGGTACGAAGAATGGCCTCATGTACTGTAATATTTTCTTCAACCTCTTGAACCTTAGAGCCACCTGACATGTAGGAAATAATTGATGGTGGATGTTTTCCATATACTTCTTCAAAAGGAGTCATGTGAGTGGTTTTATGGTAAGATGTGTTGTACCACCATTCAGCTAGTGGTAACCATTGATCCCACTGATGTTGGCGGTCATAAGCAAAACACCTTAAATATGTTTCTGAACAGTTGTTGAAAATTTTAGTTAATCCATTAGTATGGGGATGATAGGCAGTGTTGATATGTAATTGGGTTCCCTATATCTTGAAAAATTCTTTCCAAAAATTGATGGTGAATGTGGGATCCCTGAGAGAGACAATAGAATGAAACATGCAATGGAGTTTCAAGATATTATCCATGAAAACTTGGGCCACTATGGATGTGGTAAGAGGATGTTGTAGAGCATAGAAATGATCATATTTGGAAAGATGATCAACCACCACCAAGATGATTGTCTTGTTGTTGGATCTGGGATGCCCACAATGAAATCCATAGAGATATCCCTCCAAATAGAAGGGGGAGATGGAAGGGGTTGGAGTGTGGTAGGGGATTTGACTATTTCTCTTTCGTCGTCGACAAACATCAAATTTATACACAAAGGTGTGGACGTCTTGTTTCATACCATCCCCAAAAAAGGATGTTTGACCCTTTCATAGGTTTTAGTAAACCTTGAATGCACATCAATGGGTAAAGCATGAATATTAGAAAGCATTGTAGATTTAAGTTGTGACTATTTGGATAGATAGAGAAAACCTTTGTAGAGAAGCTCATTATATTTCCAAGAGTACCCTAGAGAGGCTAGATAATTTTCTTGCAATTGCTGGATCAAGAGAGATATTTTGGGATATTGCAACCATTCTTGACGAGTAGTTTGGAGACAATTGGGTACAATGTAGGAGAGGGAAAATATGGGACCTTCTTCTTCATATTTTCAATAAAGAGCATCAATAACCAAATTGTCTTTTCCCTTCTTGTAAATGATATCATAATCATATCCAAATAGCTTGGTAACCCATTTTTGTTGCTCCGGGGATGAAATAATTTGTTCTAGAAAATACTTGAGGCTATGTTGATGAATTGTAATATGGAAGTGTTTCCCCAATAGATAAGAACACCATAGATCCATGACATGTAGAATAGCCAACATTTCCTTTTCATATATGGATTGGCCCAAATGTCTATCTGAAATTTGTTTGCTGGTGAATTCCAAAGGCTTACCATCTTGCATGAGGACTGTCCTAATTCCCTTTTTGGAGAAATCACATTCTAAGACACAATTCTTGGTGAAGTTGGGAAGGGATAGGACTAGACTCCTACACATAGTGTCTTTCAAGGTCTAAAAGGATTGGTTAGTTGTTGGAGTCCAAGTGAAGGCATTCATTTTAAGAAGAGAAATGAGAGGTGCTGCAATTTTTTCATAATTCTTAACAAACTTGCGATATAAATTGTTAAACCCAAAAAGAAACACAAGCTCTTAAGAGTTTTAGGGTGAGGCGAATCCAACATAGATTCAATTTTCTTAGGATCCACCCGTACACTGTCCTTTCCAAAAATATGACTAAAGTACTCCACTTTTGAGGCTCCAAAGGCACATTTAGATTGTTTTAGGAAGATTTGGTGCTAAGAGAATAGATGAAGAGATTTATCCAAATGGTCAAGATGGGATGTCCAAGTTTTACTATAGATGAGAATATTATCAAAGAGAAATAAGGCCAAATGGAAGAGAAAAGGATGGAAGAGATGATTCATAAGACTTTAGAAGGTGGAGAGGGAATTACACAGGACAAAGTGCATGACCAAGAAATCATACCAACCCTCATGAGTTCTAAAGAAATTATCAGGAATATATGCTTATTTCATACATCACTGGCAGTATCCCGAATGTAGATCAAGTTTAGAAAAGTACTGAGAACCACTCAATTCATCCAAGAGATCATCAATAACATGAATGGGAAACTTGTCTTTGATGGTGAGTTTATTGAGGGAATTAAATTCAAGACACTTGCACCGAGTACCTTCTTTTTTGAGTACCATGATTAGAGGAGGAGAATAGGGGCTTGTACTAAGGAATATAACACCCTCTTGAAGAAAATATTGCACAATTTTCTCAATTTCATTATTTTATGAAAATGGATGACGATAAGGATGAACATTGGGAGGAAGATTGTCGGGAACAAGGGGAATGGAATTATCATGAAAACAATGAGAAGGTGGAAGTCCTTGAGGAGTGGGAAAGACATATTGGTGTTTGGAGATGATAGACTGGAGGTCAGGATGCACGAAGGGTGTGTCAACTGCTTGAATGAAATGGAGTTGGGAAATAATAGTTGAATGACCTTTCTTAATAAGATTTTCCATTTGATGGGAACTGATGATATTAGGATAACCTTCTATGAGTCCTTGGAATTTATATTGTTGTCCCTCCTGGTGGAACTGCATGGTTAATTCCTTAGAATCCATGAGAATGGGGCCCATAGTGTGTAACCATTCAACACCTAGAACAATGTCACAACCTCCCATGTCGATGGCACACATATGAGATTTCATGTGGTACTATCCAATTTGAAGACATACATTTTCAAAACAACCACGAAAATTCATGGACCCGCCATTGGATATCATGATTTTAAAATTGTTGACGGCATGAATATAGAAATTGGTATCTTGGGCAATGGAACGGTGAAAACAATTACGGGTGCTTCCACTATAAAAAAGGATGATTAATTTCCTATGCATAATATAGCCAATGAGTTTTAGGGTTTTTGGAGTAGATAATATAGTGAGGGAATGGAGCAGAGAATCAACTTTGGGTGTGTTAGCAGGCTCCATAGTATCATATGGAAGGGGTTTCCCTTCAGTAGGGGGAACTGCAACTTCTTCTTCAACAATATCATCTCAAATGGCCATAAAACATTTTTTTTCCTTACACTTGTGCTCGAGAAAATATTTTTCATCACAACTGTAGTAAATACCCTTGATTTGGTGCTCATTCATTTCATCCCGAGTTAATTTATGTACCTTAAGGGGAGTGGCAAGGTGGGAAGGATTTGTGGGGCGAGGGAGAGGAACAAATGATGGTTTTTGGTTCTGGGAAAAACAACTTCTTATGATTCTTTGGCACATATATTAGCTTCCAATCAAGTATGAGGGTGATCCATAAGGACTTGGGCTCATATTTCATCCTTTAGACCACTGATACAAAATTCTCGGCATAACACATCTATCATGCCCTCTGTTCTGAAGGAAAAATGATCAAAGGAAGTTATAAATTGTTCCATTGTGCCTGACTGTTTCAACTTGTTCAAAGATCCTAAATAGTGGGTGTCATTGTCAAAGTATTCATATAGATCAAAAACAAATTGAGTCCATGCAATATACCCCTACTGTTCATTTTTTGCGCCATTGGCACCATTTCTAGCATTCATGATCCAGATAGAGAACAACATAACGAAGCTTGGCCAACTCATCGATAATTCCATGCAAAGAAAAATAACGCTCCATTTGAGTGACCCAACCCATGGGGTAGGCGCCATCAAATTTATTGACCTCAACTCAAGGAAGACGAGGGTCATGATGAAAGAAGTTGGATTGAAAAATCATAAAATGGGAGGAATCAACACCATCTAAGTGGGACGGTTGCTCCGAGAAGGAAGGGTGTTGGGGGCGATTCAAGAACTATTTGAAAAAATACTGGAGGGTGGGAAATTGTGGCATGAATTTAGCCTCTGTCGCTTCAAATTGTTGCTGGACGTGGGTCTCTAATTTTTCAATGTGGGAATTGGTGGAAGAAATCTCATAAGTCACTTGGTTGATGGTATCCTTGGTTTGAGTGATGGAAGCTTGCACTTCTTTCTTGAAAATGGTGGTTTTTTGGATATGGGGGGTGCCTGTAAGGGAAAGTGGGTGGGCGGGACCAGAGAAAATAAGGAATTATAAGTGATAGGTACCATGACGATCAGGGAAAAAATGGAATCCAATGGGATAGGTCCCGAATAAGGGTGCCAGCAAGACCACTATACTCTTATTTTTTACTCCTGTGGAGTTATACTCTAATCTGAAAAATAGTGCAGTGGTGAAATGCCCAAATTCTTAACAAGAAGAAATGAGTATGAAATTTCCAACCCGAATGTAGGAGGAAAGGTTGCATGACAATATAACTTGTCTTTTTCTATTTTGTATCTGTCCAAAGGGTGAAGGTGTTGAGGGTTTCTATAGAAAAGGGTTTTCCATGTGCTATATCTCTTTGATATAAGTGTGGGGTCAAACAATATTACTTGACCTAATATCTGAGGGAAGTAACTAAGGAGGCTAGATCGTACACTTAGATATACTACCCGATTACTCAGGTACTAGAGAGTATCTTCTCGAGTGCAAATATAGAAGTGAGACGGTTGATCGATGTATCTATGGAGGGATTCAAGATATCTAGGCCAATTCATATACATGTGTTTTCTGATGCACTACCACTCGAAGGGGTAGCAACATGGGTTACAAGGGTGGCCAATAATGTGCACTTATGTACCAATTTTAGTTCCTGCGTATATGCTTCCCTAACCGTGGATTTATGCATTGAACAAAAAATATTTGTAGCTTTAAGACATTGGAATACATCTCTACCTTGAAAACAATAACCCACAATTTTCTGCCAAGGAAAGTTCTCTGATACCACTTGTATGGTATCAGATCTATTATAATAGCTGAAAATAGAAATATTGTAGAGAATAATAGCGGAACAACACAATATATGAAACCACAACACCAAAAAAATACATTTATTGATAAGAAACAATATTCACTTGCCTCTTCGAGGGGGCAACCTCCAGTAGATCAATTCTCTACTACAATAATTCTCTAGACAAAACTTCTTATGCCTCCTACTCTTATTTATACCAATTTTATATTCTAAAGAACATTCTAGAGAAATATATTTCTATAAGAGGAAGATTCGATTAGGTATTATTACTTTGACGTGTTCTCATTTATTAAATAGGCCTTATAAACTAATTTTGTCCTTTATTGCATGGAAAATATATTATTATACCTACATGAGGGGTTAGGGAGGATAGGTCCCTAATAAATAAGGACGTGAAGGGTAGTGTGAATGTAGATATCACATTCATAAATGGATAGTCCTTGTCCTGTTGTTTTCGGTGACAGGTGGTACACCACGTGGTTCCTCACAGTTGAGGACTTATGGCATTTTGAAGTTGTAAGCCCCAAAGAATGGTTAAGAAGCCCCTAATTATTTCCAAGTGAATTAATTAAATGGTGGAGTTGTTATAACAAGAAATTATAGGTCGGCCCTAAAGTGAGGAAAAGGTGTTGGTTGAAAAAGTATAAATACACATAAGAAGATATTCATTTGATACACACACATTAATTGAATATATATATTATGAGAATATTTTGGTTTATTGGTGAATATGAGGTCGAGTCTGAGGCAAGGAAGAAAGTGTGAAGGAAGAGAAAATGTTTTGAAGCTATAGAGAGCTAGGGTTTTTCTATAACCCTAATTAAGGAGGCCCTCGTGGGTCATCTTGAGGGTGTCATGTGAGGCACCCCCATGAGTTATATAGGGATCATCACGCAAGGCCCTGCTAGATAGGATTTCTTAGTCCTATGAGACTAAGACAAATTTAGAGAATATGTTAGTGCCAGGTTGTTGAGGACTGAGGAAAAGTTACATGTCAGTATTATAGAGTATCATGTCGGCTACAAGATCATAGGTAATTTTTAAGGGTTATTCTTATGTTGTTATGGCACATGATTAGTGGTGATGATGCATGGTATGGTACACCTTGGTTATGACATGATACCTTGTTAGAAGTACACTCTTAGCTATCTTGATATATGGTTTGGTATGGTTATGGTGCAT
>SNQJ01S0068132.1:4125-23975 GCA_010110895.2 Picea sitchensis | reverse complement strand
AAAATTTGAATTGGTCGCGTAGGGAATATATGAGGCCCACTTGTCCCAAGACTTCTAAGTCAACAACGTGGGGCTTGCATGTGGCCCACATGTCGTTCTCTCTCCTTATTTGGAATAAAAAAATGACCACCTCTTTTAAACCCGAAACTCTTCCACTTCTCCCTCATTTGTTGTGGTTGTGCAAGGAGGAGTGAGGGAGCATGGCCGCAATGGTTAACCCTCTCCTCCATACTACCTGAAAATCGGGTGACATCCATACTCCACTCACCCCATAGTCTTTCTGAAGGACTTGAAATCCATTCTATCAACTAACCAAACACAAATCTCGCCTCTCACAGCAGCAGCACGACCACTATCGACGGAACAAGATTCAGAAGAAGGGTGGAACCAAGCCTTTGTTGTAGTTAGTCGTCAGTGAAGGATTCAAGAACAATGTCCATGGATGCCACATCCTCATCTTCAGGAGGAGGCCAACATGATGATGGATGAGGCAGAGGAATCGTTGCCCCGCCTATGATAATCCACGGAAAAACATCGGGCCCTTGGACGGAGATGGAGACCAACCACCTGATCGACGCCTACCAGGAGAAATGGTATGCCTTGAAGCATGGGCAGCCACCATCAGAGGTGCAAGATATTTTGAATTCACTGCACAATATGGTGCCCACCGAAGAAAACGGTGGCGCCGCCAGCAGTAGCGGGCTTCAACAGAGGCTCGAGGCATTTGTCTGCGAGAACGATATGCTGAGGGTTCAAAATTTGACGTTGGTGAAGGAATAAGGGCGTTTTTTCCAGATCGAAAATGTATCACAAAAGAGGTATTTGGGATCTCAAGGAAAATAATGGGGGCAACTTTCCCCAGCATGCCAAACAATCGCAGGTGCCCAAAGCCGATGAAAAAGCTCCCAAATTCTATCCTACAGAAGACGTGCCCAAGCCCCTCATTAACAGAAGGAAGCCCAAGCCTACCAAGCTCAAGTCTAGAACTACTCCCAGAACTATTCTGATCCTTCTGGCTGGACACTTTAAGGGAAAACGTGTTGTTTTCCTGAAGCAGCTGGAGTCTGGACTTTTTCTTATTAATGGTAACGATGCTTCTTTCATCCCTTGTAAATGTATGAACTGGTTTTGTATTTTCTTTTAATGGGTCACTTGGATAATTAATTTTGGTTGAGTCTAAATGAATGGTATAGTTTCTCTTTCTTAAAACTCAGCTAAGCCCTTCTTTTTTCTTTTTTTTTCAAGGGAGAGACCACCTTTGCCAGCCAGAAAACAAGGGTAGAAAAAGGGAGAATATTTTTTAGCAGCATGGATTTGGCTTCCGATAAAAAAAAATGCCTGGTAGCGGTAGCAGTAGCAGGATGCAGTTGTAGAAACTACATCCTAACGTAAGTCCACACCAAAATATTAAACTGGGGTTTTGGGCGAGGTGGTTAATAAGCATGCATTCAGTGTTTTGGTATATTCCTATATTGATAATAATCTATGGCTTTCTTCTTCAACATTTACAACTTTCTATGCTCTTGAAGGCACATGCTACTGCAGAGGATATTTGGGTTTTCTTCGCTTGGGTAAGTCTCCATTTATTTTGATGCATAGTCGATGTATTGTAAATGGGCAGGAAGGAACTTATGTTAATTGATCATCTCTCATAGCCCAACTAATGAATTTGTTGCTCACTGATGCCAAATTCATGCCTTATCCAGGCTTCATGCCTCAGTTATTTGTTCTCAAGTTCTTCTGATTCTCTGAATTCCATATGACTAGGTTTAATATGAAAGAGAAGGTCTATAAGGTGCCCACATTCATTTTAAAGTGTCCCCCAATTGATATTTTTATTTTTTTATCTTTTTTTCTCGTAAGAGCTCTTAGAAAGGAGGCTTAGCAGGTGACTATACAGTGGAGAAGTAAGGTCTCATATGTACTGATATTTGATAGGGTATGGGATAATTTATTTTTTCTTAGTTATATATGTGTGTGTGAGAGATGAGGACGATGATTACCATTTTGAAGGGCACAATTAGTTATGAAGGCACCTCTTTTATTGATTGTAATTTTTTCTCGGATACTGGTCAGAAAAATATATCGCTCACAAGTGCCAGAAAGCTTGTTCTGTTTGATTATAATTTACAATAGTTATCCATAAACTATTTTGATGATAAATATTATAAATTACAATGTGAACAGTAATAGTTTTCTGATTCAATTTCAATGAATGAAATAATTTTCCTTTCAACCTGGAGTTGGTTCACCAGTAAGGCCGACAATATGTCAAGTTGTTCATCTTAGTTACATTTTACTGAGGTCTTCCCCACCCACTTGACATGAGTATCAAAAAGGATGAGGGTAGGTGCTAGTCCTGGGCGGTTTTGACAAAATACAAACCCCTCATAGCTGGAACTTAAAGCCAATGGAAGTCTTTTTTTTCTGTGGTGCAGCTCCTCGGGGTGCGTTTTTCTAAATACTTTCAGTGAAAAGGGAAAAAAGTGAACCTTCCTAGTGTCATAAATAATAAGTAATGTTCCATGTAATAGCCATAGTAGCTTGTTTTACTTTGGTAAAAAAAAATTTACTTTTTCAATTCGTATTGCATTTATTTATTTTTTTATATTTGTTTTAAAGTTTCTTTGTTTTGTTTGCAGGTTAAGCATAGATAGAGTTAGAGCTTCGAGTTTTGGCCCTTAGGCCCAGATTTCAAACAAAATCTCTGATACCAATTGTAGGGGCCTAATAGATTTAACGTCAAATAATTACATAAATTGTAACAGTATTGATTTCAGAAAATTCACTAATTTCTTTTAATTGAGCCAAAACAGTGAAATTCAAATATTCCTTTAATTGAGCACATTCACATATAAATTCATCAACAAATAATAAAATTTTATAGCAAAATAAAACAAATACCCAATTTTAAATACTTGGGTTTGATGCTAACCCTCCATTTGTCTTCTTGTCTTGTTGACCGCTGCTGGACTATGTAAACACTGCCCAAACCTACTATCCTCCCTGACAACTAGGACAACTACCTAGCTCCAGGATATCATATGGATATCCTGGCCCCCGTGCCCAAAACCTCCAGCAAACCAGTGCCCCTGTACTAAACCTTCCCACTCCCGAACTCAACTCCCCTCTGCAAATCCAAGAGAGCCCTAAAAATCCATCCCCAAAATCTCCCGTCGAATGATAATGCCCTTCATAAACCTCCTCCGCCTCCATATCCTTCCTTCACCGCCTCATGCATTTACTTCCTTACCTACTCCTAGTTAATGCCCCTTATCCTTTCCTTTATTATTTTATCCTCTCGTAATTAATATGTTATTCCTTTCCGTGTACGTAACCTTTTTAATTTAAACAATATAACTTATTAATCTATTAAATTTAATACTCATGTTATTAAATGTAATAGGTAGTTAATTAATTAATTAATTAATCAAAATTATAACCTTTAATTAATTAATAACTAGTTAATTAATATCATTAGATCAATCTTTGTTTAGTTATTAACATGGTAGGCAAAATTAATTACCTAATAAATCTTTTACTTAATAATCCTTAAGCATATATTCTACTAGGGTTGTTACACCATGTGTCACCTGGACAATGGTTTAAAACTTGTGTAGTTGGTAGGACTCGACCCCGCGACCTCCAGGCAAGGGGAAGAGATTTGGGAAGGGCCGCCCAACCGGCACGCCCACCCATGGTTCTTAACATATAAATGATTTAAAAATTATTTGAATTGAATTAAGTGTTGAGTTGGGCATGGTCCACAAGTTTAAACCTTGGCCCTTTTTTATGTGCGAGTGCGGTCACATGGTGACCCATATGTCCATAGTTTTGGTGGTTAGGGGCTATGTGCACCCTAACTGTCCTACAGTTCTCACAATTTTGTGGTTGCGCCCGGTGCTAGGTTTTAGCACAAATATGAGCATGGAGGCTAGGTTGAGGATGCAGAGGTACATTTTGGTGATCCAAAGACAACAAGTTTGAAGAGGAACTTCTAGGAAGCCTATCTTCTTCAATTTTTGGCCAAATCAGGTGCCGAAAAAGCCCAGCTAGGGATTTTTGGACGTTCTGAAGCCATTGGATCCATCTATTTGGAATTTTGAGCATTGTAAATCACATATTTTATCACTTTGAAAAAATAATACAAAAGATCCATTGGAAGTTGGACCAGGAGATGTAGCCCAAGAGAGGGGTGACCTCCTTTATCATTTGATGTGTTATGTGTTTTATGTTCACTATTATTTGATGCTTATTATATGCATCTTGAATGTGTAATTTATATAAAAGTTTTGTTTGCAAATTGATCCTTTTTCATAAGAGCACTTGAATTAAAACTTGCAAACATTTTCAAGAATACAAGCCTTTATCATTTTCAGATCAATAAGGGTTTAAGGTTCACCCTCATCTTCGTGACTCCTGGGTGAGCCATGTATACTTATTTATGAGCCTCATTTAGGATCAATCTCCTCAATTCGTCATTAGATGGTATGTAAATCTGATTTTTAAACCTCAATAATCCATCATCGTCAAACGTAAATCCTTCAAATCTTGGTACCATCATTGTGTTTTGTCCAATAAAATCCTCAACCTCTTTGTACTAGTCAGCGTTACGCTGTAAAGTTAGAATCTTTTCAAGTAGATTTTTCTGAAGAGGCAACACCGTTAATATGCATGGTCTCTGAATCAATGCATATTCCACTTGGTTCACTATTCCTTTTATGTAAGTAATCTCGAAGTCGTACTTGGTAGTAATTCCGACCAATGTCGTTGTCGTGCGTTCAGGTCGCTTTGTGTAAAGATGTGTTGTAGTCCACTGTGGTTCATCTTTCATTCAAATTTTCATCCAATTAGGTAGTGTCTCCAAACCTTCAAGGCATATACGATGGCTAACAAATCCAAATCGTGCATCGCGTAGTTCTCGTCATGCCTTCTCAATTTCCTCGAGATGTAAGCGATCACTCGACCATCATGCATCAGGACTATGCCTAAGCCTTCCTTGGATGTGTCAATGCATACCAAGAATTCCGCGGCCATATCAGGGTCCTTTAGTATCAGTGTTGTTGTCAACAACTCCTTGAGCCTATGAAATGCTTCCACGCATTTCCTGGTCCAAACAAACTTCTTGTTCTTCTTTTGCAATTCCCTGATCGAATTTTATATCTTTGAAAATCCCTCAATGAACCATCGATAGTATCCTTCCAAACCCATGAAGCTATGTACTTCTGGGATGTTCTTCGGTGTAGGCCATTCCATAATATCCTCGACCTTTGTTGGATCCACAGTGATACCTTCGTCGTAGATGACATTCCCTAAGTAGTGAATCTTCGATTGATAAATTGAGCGTTTGGGAAGCTCACCATACAATTTGTTCTCTCACAGACACTGTAGTACCAAGCGCAAGTGCTCATCATGCTCCTCTGTCATCCGAGAGTAAATCAAAATATCGTCAATGAATACTTTGATGAACTTGTCCAAGTACTCACCGAACACCCCTTTCATAAAACTCATAAATACCCCTGGGGCGTTTCTTAGTCCAAATAGTAAAAGAGTAAAATCTTAATGTCCAAACATCATCTTAAAGGAGGTCTTAGGGACATCATCCTCCTTGATCTGTAACTGGTGATACCCTGATCGCAAATAGATCTTTGAGAACATTGTCACACCTTTATCTGATAAAATAGATCATCTATCCTCGACAACAGATATTGATTCTTGATCGTTGCCTTGTTCAATTGACGGTAATCAATACAAAACCTCCACGACCCATCCTTCTTTGGTATAAAAATAAAACTCGCACCCCACGGTGACACACTTGGGCGTATCAGTCCCAGGTCTAATAATTATTTTTGTTGCATTCTCAACTCCTGTAACTCAAAGGTCGACATCCTATAAGGCGTTCTCGCTATCGGTTCAGTCCCTGGTTTTAGGTCTCTAGTAAGCTCCAATTCCCTCTCCAGTGGAATCCAAGGTAACTCCTCTGGAAAGATGTATGAAAATTCTCTCACCACCGGAATGTGTTCTAGACCTTCCACTACCCCCTTCTCATTTAACGCAAGGATCAAATAAAGATTACATCCCTTTCACATGCTCTTTCGTAGCTGCAAGGAAGATATGAACCTCAGGGAAATGCCCTAGTCTTGACCTACAATCACGCATCTTTGTCCCTCGTCATCAACCAAGATCAATCATTTCGTCTTATAGTTGAGTATCACCTCATACGATTCCAACCAGTCCATATCGATCACGATGTCATAAGATCCTACAATCGTGACGTACAAGTCGGCCCTGGTGACAAACTCTCCCAAGTTAAGGGTACAACCCATAACCTTTCCTCCAGCCTTTTCTTTGGCTCCTGAAGCCATCTCTATGAATTTAAACTCATCTTGTTCGACTGCCTTTACCTTAATAATTTTTAGCCCTACACCAGAAATGAAACTCTCGGTAGAGCCGAGATCTATCAAAATACTAAGGGTCTGGTCAGTGATGGTACTTGATGTCTCGAGCATAGTCGATTGGTGCTCTGCTTGGCGGTTATTCACTGCTGCATGAATCCGATGGGCCTTGACCATATCTACCATGGTAGTGGGTTTGGCTGACCCAGACACTCTAGTCTTATCCATAGGGAAGTCTCACTAGTAGTGTGGCTCCCCACATGTCCAACAACCTTTCCTTGGTCCAGTACTCTTGGTACCCTAAGTAGAGGACAAAATCCCACCGACCTAGAATCCGGGTCGGTTCTGCTGAACATGCCTAAACTGCTACTACTGCAGTCGACGTTACTGTTGATATTGTGGTCCTTGATAAGGTATCTGCTGTTGAGGCGTCACTCGCTGAGGTTTAGTGAAAGTGGATCCCCTATTGAAGCCACGATATTCTGGCATATGTTTGGCTAGTGTCTGATGTTGTTTCACACCAGATGACACCTTCTCTACTAGTCTCGCTAGAGTCCTTCTCTGACCCCCACTGATAAGATCCTCCTCTACTATGAGGGCCTTCTAGATGACATCATGCAAGGTCCGAGGAATCAAAATATGAATCTTTGCACGTATGTTTCCATTAAGGATGAACATGAACATGTTGACCTAAAGTTTCTCAGTATTAATATGCGGAGCATACCGAAGAAGCTCCATAAAATGGGTCTTGTACTTGGGCACCATACGACCACCCTGTCGTAAGGTGTAGAACTCGTTGAGTTGATGCTCAATGAATTCCTCTGATGGGTACCTCTCTCGAAACCATTCCTCAAACAGTTCCCATGACACATATTTGACGACCATGTTCAGTTGTGGAAAAAGCATCTTCCACCATAGAAGAGAGTTGCCCTTCAGTTGAAAGACCTCCATGCGGACCTTCATGTTGGAGGTATAGTCGTGAATTTCAAAGCACATTTCCATATTCTCCAGCCATGCCTCAGCGGCTACGCCATCCGGGGCACCAAAGAACTCAGGAAATTTGACCTTCTCGAGTTCACAGTGAATGCTACAAGTACCAACTAGAGCGCACGATGGACCCTCAGGGGGTGTTAGCGCCCTGGCCTCATCTATGTCCAAACGGATGATCAATGCCTCATACATCCACTGAAAATACCTTATCATTCCAACCACATCACCCACGGTTATCTTCTCCTACCCGACAACCTATTCGTCTCCTCGGAGGTTGGACCCCTCAGGCGTGGATGTTGTTGGAGCCTTCGCGCCTCCTCCCTTAGCACCCCATCGTCTACCTCTGTGGCGTCCTCTAACCATGATTACCTGCACAGATACAAGTCAACTCAATTAGCAACATTATAATTAAATCATAACAATGAGAGTCGTAGTGATCCTAATTTGCGGGTTGAACCCTGCTCTGATACCATAGGTGACAACCCCATCATTACGAATACAAGAGAAACAGAAGATGCAAATTTTTTTGTTTGTTTTTAGGAAAGAAGGCGGCAACGAAAATAATTTAACCACACAATTGAGGATGAGCGCAAGCACGCAATCTAGGCAACAGGCATCTATGACTCCATGCACTGGCACAAGGGTAACTGGTCGGAACATGTGTAACACAACAAGGAGAAACGAATACTTTCCTGACACAACATGACCTTGCCTACAACTAAGGGAAAACACCCACTCATAAAACAATGGCCATGAAAACAAAGGATACGAACCTCAAGGCACACGAACCCAATGCATGAAGGCGTCACAACCCATGCGCCAAAAATGACTACAACGATCAACACCCACACTAGGTCACACAGACTCTAGCCAAGTTATCGTTCGCCTCTATCAAATAGGGTGTGCCATGATCCCCTCATCTGGAATCATGTCGTTCCTTGATGATGGGCACATCAATAACCTTGGTGCAACAATCCTAACAGGACCAAGGATTCAAGAAAATCCAACGCGCTAAGAGGCAAAAAAAATTACACAAGCCTGCACCCACACCCCAACATTAGGTCAACGAGACACAAGATGATGACAACAAATGAAGACACAATCCAACACATGACTTTTTCATCAACCCAAACCATTTATCACGTCTAAATTAGTCAATATTTACCATCTAAAGAAGCGTTAATTACAGATCTAAATTAACCAGTCTAAATAAAACTAGTCAATGATTTACAACCTATCTTAACATGAAATACAACTTTAAATTAGAGAGTCCAATTTTCCGAATTAACCATAACTTTATATCGAATTAACTTAATCTCATATCCAAATTAGCAACTCTAGATGACTACTAGTCAATAATGTGCAAGGCTAATTAAACCTCATGTGCAATCTAATTCGCAAGTCTAAATGTCAATTTAGACAACAATCAAAATTCAATCTATCATTAATACAATCTAACTCAACAATTAACAATTGAATATCACATTAATGACAAGACAAGTTGTACATTACAAGCCATAAATGCCAAATAACTCAATGAGATTTATTGCCATATGCATTCAATGAGATTCCATGCCTAATTCGTCTAGATAGATTAATTGTTATATGCCTGATCAAATTTAATGTCATTCAGAGCCATTCAATGCACTTAAAGATATTGTTAGACTATATCATACAACCATAGATATCATTTCTAGTTATATTAGGGGGTGAGCTATCCAGAACCAAAATGACAATTATTATTGATGTCAGGAAAAAGGAAAGAAAACTCGGGGTAACGACACCGAAGCAAAAGTTAGTTGTCTAATTTTTTTGTCATTTCCAGGTTAAAACGATGCAGTCAACATTTAAGGGAAACTCATAGCCATTCAACAGTAAAACCCAGTCCACAATTAAGGCAAACTCATGGTCATTCCAACAGCAAAATGCAGTCAACATTTAATGGGAAATTTGTGTCCATTCAACAACAAAACATAGCCAACATTTTAAGGGCAAATCGTGGTCATTCTAGCAGCAAAACGCAATCAACATTTAATGGAAAATCGTGGTCTTTAAAGAAGCAACACATTCATCTTTAAATAAGAAAAATCATTGTATAGAGACACACCAGAAGGGATTACCTTGCCGTCATCATTAAATAAGAACAAACATTGTACGGGGACACACCATAAGGAAATTACATTGCTATCATCATTTAAATAAGCAAATCACTGTACAAAAACACACCAAAAGGAAATCACATTGTTGTCGCCATTTAAATAAGCAAATCATTGTACCAGACAACCCAGGAAATAAAGGAATAAAAATGATTATTGGTAAGAGGTAATGAGTATAAAGACCATTCAATAAAAAGACGATGTTCTGGTTTGATTCAATATCATAGAAAAATAAAAATGTAAGGTATCTACAGCTCAAAGATGCACCGAGTGTACATATTATATCATTTCTGAAAGGTAAAATTTCTTCTAAGAAATAAATTTTGTTTAGATAGTCAAATCATTGTGGATATTAGAATAGTTCTCCGGACAGTAGTCAGTAAAATATAACCACAGTCCATAAACCAAACAAGCGTCGGGATTAGTGTAATTACGCAAGCGCATAAAAATAAAATGCACACAACAGTAAGAGAAACACAAATATCCATTGGGAAAAGTCATTGAAATGATAATAGAGATTCTATCAGCCAAAGTGAAGAGAAAATCCAAGGTTAAGCCCTTAAGGCGTGAAGAACAAAAACAAGTGCAGAGATAAACCAACAAGGACACAAAGAAATCCATATGCAGAGGTACTTTTTTCTAGAAGGCGTAAGACAACAATCAGCCAAGGACAACAACAGAGGTATATGGATGATAGGAACAACCTTCGATCATCATCCACACACAGAAAAGAAGGGTGTTGATATCCATAGGTCTATTAATGTTGAAGCAACGACCGTAGATCAGGCTCCTAGCCGACTACTCAGGAATGAACTAATGAGCTAGGGACGAAGGCCAAAAATAAACCGCAGTCATCACAATCAATAAACCACAAGGAAATTAAGACATGTTGGAAATCGAAGGCCATGGGAATCAATCAACATCGAGCTAAAGGCTATGGGAAAATTTCATTCATCAACTAGAATTCTAAGATAATCATTTTCCTTACCCAATTAAACATGTAGAACTAAAAGCATAAATCGTACTAACAATCTATCATGAGGCAATAAAGGAAGCATACCATTTCCCAATCGCCCACTCTGAGTTGATGTCCTGCATGCTTCATACAACTGTCGGTTGTCGACCGATGAGACTTCACTGGTACCTCCCAGCCAACGCTAAGGGTACTCTTCTTCCCCCTTATCCCCCCGAGCTGCAAAGGGGCCACACAATCTAACTAGGGAATCATCTAGCTCTCAGCTCACCTTGCAAGGTTGAGCTACCACTCCTCACCAAGCTGGGTATCCCAACTCCCACAAGCTAAGTCATTCAAGTATAAATTTTTGCAGCGTAACATTGTTCAAATAGAAGAGATCCATCATCCTTCTCCTGCCTCCATTATATAGAGTTTTGAAGTCCCTTACTTTCCAAAAATCCCATTTAATTTAAAGTTTAATAATTTAATCCATAAAAATCCTCCCCATACAAGTGTCACCCATCCATTTCATTTCTCCATAAATTAATTTTATTAATTAATTAATTACCCCTATTTCCCTCACTCACCTAAAGGCACTCGTAGAATCGCTACTAGGTGTCCCCATATCCCCTTACAAGTTTTATTGACTTTCCCCGTTATTAATTTACTAGTTGAGTTTAAATTAGAAAGTTCTTAAATGATATATACCTTACTAAGTTAGACTATCTTATTTTTCCTTGTGTTTCCCCTTTCTTTTATGTTTCCCACTTTTTCCTAGTTTCCTAATTATTTTAGATTTCCCTCTTTCCCTTTCTTATCTAAACTCAAAAAGGCATGTGTAGAAACTTAGCCTTTTCCCTTTTTCTTTTTAATGAATAAATTTTTAATTAGCATCATATAGAAAAACACTTATTTCCCCTTTTTAAAATTTATCCCAAAAGATTTTTATAAATCAATTTAATTGCTTACCCCCTTCTTGTCACAAGATTATTGAAGATTATTATTATTATTTATTATATATATATAGGTAAAAAATTTATGACAAGTAAAATGTAGACCTAGACTTTATTTTCCGAGGTTGGGTGACATTTTATTAGGGGAAAGGTTTTAAATCTTCCTTAACACGTTATTTGTCCTAAAGACATCTAGGTTTATCCAATTATTAGATAACAATGTGATGTTCCCTTCAGGATGCACTAGGTGCTCCAAGGGTGCCACTCGCCCCTTTCTATTTCTCTTGCGCGACGTGCCCTTCAGGACGCACTACGTTCTCCTAGGATGCCACTCACTTATTTCCAATTTTTATTGCTCGACATGCCCTTCAAGAAGAACCACATGCTCCAAGGGTGCCACTCGCCTCTTGACTGACTTGGCAGACATCAAAAAACCCTGGAGTCAATACTCCGCCAGGTGATATTGTGGGAGACTAAGGGCCTCTAAGGAATAAGGCCCTTGCCTTATTGCACACCCCTTAGAATCATCGTGAGTGACTGTCGTAGTCGGCCCTCATGGCAGCGTGGGTCTTATCGAACTAGGTAATCGTTAACCTACAGTTCGAGCCACAACGAGAGTGATAGTAGGTTGTGGCAGGCCTGTTCTCCACACCTCTCCATCAACATCTCTGGTAGTCGTTCTTGACCCCTTTACTCCACATGTGAGTGTGGTCAACAAGCTATATTCATCCTTCATCATCAACAAATCATGTCATAAATATATCCATATCATATCATCTAATCAAATGCACTAATATCACATATATAACAATCCAACCCCAATGGTTCACTCCCTGAATCGACCTGGAGTCCAAGGGGTTCCATCGATGCCTCTGCATTCTCGAGGTCCAAAATCCTACACACTCAGGAAAATTGATTCAATAGCACCTGTCTATGTCAATGCATCATAATAACATGTCATCAATTCACAACGCCTCCTAATCATAATCAAATGCCCAAAAGTATAATAATCTGGATCACTTGCGAGCAAGTGTCCTCAAAGAATAATTTTGTTCAGTGCAGGCAAGAGCGGGATGTTACAACTGCAAAGACTTCGAAACTTGTTTTTTTTTCTTTTTCCAACAAGTTGGTTACTTGAATAACATATACTTTGCAACCCTTATTAATACATTTCTTGAATTGCATTACTGATATTTTTCTAACAGAAACAGGTTTTCTAATCCCTTGTATTGTTATCGTTGTATTACTTTCATCCTTCTATACAAAAGAATTTTCATAATGGTTCATTATTATTGTATGCATTTATAAACAGTCCATTCTGATAGTTATGTCATATGACAGTAAAGGTAACACGTTCAGCTTTAACTTTGTATTCTGACCATTTATATTGAGCTCACAATAAAAAATAAATTATGTTACCTTTCTTTTGGTCTTTGTTGCTAGCTGTACTAACGAAGATTTATCATGTTTCATCTTCTTTAACTTGTTCGATTCTACTAAAGTTGGGGTAATATAACTCAAACTAGCTCCCAGGTCAATTAGTATAGAAACATTGTTGTTATGAATTTTACCTCCAATTTCCACAATAGTGGATTGATGATATGTATGTCTGCCATCCAAAGTTGCAGTGATCTTATGTACGCTTCTGCCAATCTCTCCAATTGTTTAAGCCTCTGAATATTATGGATTTAAATCCTTGTTATTGGGTTTAAGCATGGACAATTTCTCCATAGGTGGGGTTCTCAACACTCCCAACATTTCAATGGTTCTTTGGGACTCTCCCCTACCTTTTTGAATCCCAAATTGACTTTTTATTCCCCCCTTGAGTATGTTGTGTGTTAGATTGATAGTCCATCCTTTGAAGTCCTTTATTCATGTTATGCAAAGGGGCTGGTTGGAAACCTTTCTTGCGCTAATTCAATTTATCTCGAATCTTATCTTTCCAAGCCTTAATAGTTTCTGATATTTGTTTATAATGTGCATAACACATTCATGCCTTCCTAAATACCTCATTTAAAGATTTAGGATTATCAAATTCGATTATGTCTTTATAAGATTGTGGTAGTCAACTCAAGAACCTTTGAATTTTTACCTTATCTTCTTTAATATAGGGCACAAACCTTAATAGATCTAGAAATTTATTAATCAGATCATCCTTAGACATTTTTCCTATTCACAATTCATAAAATACCTTAGTCTTTATTTCGTAGTAAATTTATGATAGATATTTTTTCTTGAAATGATTTTTTGAATTCTGACCATTCCATTCATTTTTCTTTCATTCCTTTGTCTAGCTTTGGATCTTGCCACCCGATACTATCTTTTCCTTTTAAGTTATAAATGTCCATTCTAACCTTCATATTACTAGAGTAATTATAAATCTAAAAATGTTTGTTTATGTCTAGCAACCAGGCTTCAAATTCCTCACCAGTATTTGATTACCCATCAAAGGTGGAGGGTTATTTCTTTTTGAACTCACCTTCTAGGTGATCCAGTCAGTTTCTCTTATTTCCTGTAAATGCATTGTTTTCGATCATGTGTGTGTCCTCATAAGAGCTACCTTCTCCTTCGGTTTCATTACTAGGATTCTTTGACGACTTTTTACTGACCTCCTCTTCCATCTCATTATTTCTTGGATGCTTATTTGTTTCTATACTGCGTCACGAAATTTCATTTATTTCCAGCTGATATTCTTGAGCTTTCTTTAGCTTTTGATTGTCATCTCTAAATACATGCAATTCCATAATAATATTCCTCATCATTTCCAATACCTGGTTGGTTGAACTTACCTCACTGTGATGTTCTGGATCTCTAGGGATCTCTTGATTGTGGTTTCTATGAGGTCTGTCTCCTTCTCCATTCTATGCCGACATTTTTACAAAAGATGATTTTTTTTTCTTATGTTTGTAATAGTAAATAATATTTCTTAGATTTTTGTAATATCCCCAAAATTAAATTATTATTAAAGTCTGAAGGCACTTAGGAATTTATTTCCACTTTTGGCAAATTTGAATTTGGAAAATTATTGCCATTTATGGAAATTCTGAATTTGGAATTTAGTTAACTATAATTTATTATTGTGACTGTTGGGAAAGATTTGATTTTCCCAACCAACGTTTTGACTATGACACTTGTAAGAAACACATATTTTTTATATTTATTGCTGAGAGACAAATGCAGAAGCGAGGTTGAAATCAGTTGACCATGACTCCATGAGTGGGGAACATGCTTGAACTACCTCAGGGATGAATTTTACAAGTGGAAAATAAATAATTTGGTCATTCCCAACCCCTGAAAATCAGTGATTTGTAAAGCTACAAAAATTCCCAAGGGGAAAAGACCTAGGAACAAGATGATTTTTCATATATAGCATATGGGAGGAGTAAGGACACTACCTAGTATGCTGGGGGAAAAGGACATCTAGTATTGTTATGAGCACTATTTTATGAGTGTGAGGAAAGGATAATTTCTGAATATGAAAGAGGAATATAGCGAAAGAGGAGATTTGGGGTTCACCCTCATGTAATCATGGTCAAGATAGGGGGTGAACGGAGAAAGTAGATTGGTTTTTCTGTTCTATGGTTGGGTGGAACTTGGTTGTTCCATTTGTTGTCCTAACACTTTGTTCAAATATGTACTCCTATCTATTGTTTTTGCTAAATTGTTTTTATTGGATAATGTCTGGCAGAATGAAATGAATTGTAGAATAAGTTTTCCTTACAGTTTGAATTTATCAGTGAGTAGAACTAAGAAAAATACAGTGTGTGATAGTTGTTGGTGAATGTGTAGAATCTTACTATTCAAATGATGTATCCTATGAAATATGCAATAGGAAACGAATATCAGTTCGATTTTTTTGTTGATATTAGGAAGATTTGGCATAAGTATGAATATAGAGTCAAGTATAAACATGCTTAAAATTATTTCAAATTGCTACAGGTTGACTATTCTTAAGTATTGGTCTACAAGAAATATCGGTTTATGTGTTTATAGATTACTGAACAAAAGTATTACCATGATAAGTAGAACCTATACCATATCTGTAATTATATCTGCATGTATAGATCTTCGCTTGAAGAATATTTAAATTGTACATTTACCATACGGAATTTGGAGTGAATATCATAATCGAAATACATATATGTATATATGTTGCTACCATATGGATTTTCCGTGCTATATTAATATATAATACACAGTAAAATAATTATTGACTATTATAGATATTTTCCATTAAATCTGACTGTATTAAATGTAGCAGAAGGTTACAATACTTCTCCTTTTAGTAATATCATAAGCAAATATCCAATGACATAAATACATAAAAACATGCTACTTATTACAGAGTCAGCATAATGTTTAAATGAGTCTTTAAACTCTATACAATATATGTGACCATAAGTATTAAATAGTGAAATTCATATTCAATACGGGGTTTCCCCTCTATCTTTCCTTATGGATTCAAGATACTAGTAACCATATTTCATTAGGATCCTGGTGTAAAACTAACACAATAATAGTATCCTAGGGTGGAACCTGTATTCCTTCAACAAAACTTAGATGTTTTTTTTTCTTTTAACATTGTATGTTGGAACTCGAGTACCTTTTGAGTGTGATTTCCTTGTCAATCCCCAAGCCACCGAGCGTTTAATTCTTGCAAGGTATTACCAAGAATATCAGTAACAAAGTTCTACAAAAAACCAAAAAAAATTAAATGTCGACGCTAGGATAATGTTCAAGATGAATTCACGAAAATTAAACACTGCAGATTTAATACACAAGTAAACACTTAGCTTGAGGTTGGCGTGGGTATTTTTCCCATCTCCATCATTGAGAAAATTTTCCATAAACCGAAGGGGAGGAGTGGATTGTGAAATTACTAATGAGTACCCTTGCAATGGAAACAGGGGTCCCAACATTAATCTTGTAACTAAATACAAATTAAATCAATGACTCAAAAGCTAACAAACAAATAGAACATTACTAAATATGTAAGATGCAATGCATAAATAGAACTATAAAGTCTACAAAGTATGAAGTGCATCCCACAAAAAATACAAATTTGGACTATAGACAGGACGAAGAATTATTGTTCTTGTAATTATTAAATTTACAAACCGATGATAAAGAAATGCAGTCAAGAACAAAATTATGGAACCATGATTTAGTTTTCCTTCTACGCCAACAAAGTAAAATTTGATAAGTAAATCACAAACTTCCAGAACAAAGAGTAGGGTAGATCCCTTAAGTCAGTTCAATTTATGGAATAATCAGATAGAGGAAGTTTTAGGACTATAACATTAAAATTACTCAGTGACCAGGAAAACCCTATCACAGTCAAAGGATTAATCTATGGATTTATAAAACCTGTTTTTTGGGGATGCAAAATTTTCACAGTGGGTTCCGATACATAACCTTTTCTAGAGTCATCTTGAGAACTCTTGACCAAATCAAAACATAATAGTGATTATGCAACCTATAACCATAGAATTATGTTATTTCGACAAACTTAAGGGTGACCATAGAGAAAGATTTGGATAAACTGGGATTCTTAGACGAGAAGTATACTGGGAACCCCTGTCTAAATTTCAAGCTTAAGCGATAAAAGTCGAGGTCCGATTTTCCTGGCAAAAACCCTCATGGTTTCGCACAAATAAATTTAATAGAACACATAGAGGATAACGACATTTTATAGGTATGGAATGTTAGGGTAATGTAGAAATTCGAGCAGGTTTCATCCTTGGGTGTCTTGGCGTTGTATATGTTGTGAACAAATTCAAATGATAAGGTACAATAATTATATTAAAGAGTAGTCTAAGTATAGATACTATCAAAAGAAGAATTAGCAATACGATGGGGTTATCCATGAACTCATGCAACTGAACCACCTGGTAAACCACCTATAGAACCTCAACGAAGAGCATGAGTGAAGGGTGGATACTTTGTAGGAAAGGTTAGTATCGTGACTGCCATGAGATGGGTTACAGTCTTACAACACACAGAGAAGCGATGGAGTATTCATAGAAAACAAATGATAAGCGAGACTCAACCCTTTAGTTACCAAAACTTTCATTTAATGACTGATCTTTCAGACTACTTACTCACATGGTAGAAAATTCGTTAGAATAAGAGGCTAGATTACCTTGTAAAAGAGAAGAACCAGATGGTCGCAAACCCATCTCCTTGCTGTACACAGAACAAGAACGTATCTAGTCACCTTTCCAGTTTTACGTGCAGAGAAAACCCTTGCAGAGGTTAATACGGGAAGTTTTACAAAATGCATAGGAGTTGATCTACCCAATAAGGAAATCTATAGGAGAAGTTGACCACACCATCCATAGTCTGGCTTCTGACCAAAAACTGCTCAGGGGCGCTGTTATCACTAAAATTTCATCCGAACATGGCGACAAGAACTCAGCATCGTCAAACAGTAATGAAGTCATTCATGGCACTGAATTAATTTCACAGCATTCCAAAAATGTCAAAAACTATAAAAAGTACTAAAAATTGAAGAGTGCTTTACAACAGTGGGGTGTGCGCGCACATGTGCGAAACAGGAACGTACCATGCGTGCATACGCGCATGATGTGCGGTTGTTGGCGTAAAAACCCGCGCACCTGCTAAACGGCGCATTTATTGAATTGGTCGGCCTCCCAACCACTTATGGATCAGCTCCCAAGCTAATTTGACCCTCAAATCTGAGCTGAATCCGCATGGTAGGCTGGTCAAAGACCTAATAAATCCCTAAAGAGCCTCTTTTCACACTACAAAGGAGTTACATAATCACCCAATGTAATGCTATAAAAAGCCATGAAGAAACCTCATTTTCTCAAGGAATTTCATGCAATGTTATGCTGCCTATATTTTTATAAGGACTCCATCCTTGACAATATCACTTTGGCACCATTTCATTGAGCAATCCACCTCTCCATTGAGTGGATTTGCAAAGGAGTTCTTTCATCACTATTTTTATTTTTCTTCTTGTAAGGAGAGCAAGTTTGTGAGGGTCCAAGAGCCTTCCTTTGGAGGAAGAAGGGACTCATAGTCCCCTTTCTTCATTGTTCTTTGATTTCATCAATAGATCAGAATAAAAACATGGGTGATATTGGTCTTTTTGTGTTTTTTATCTATATACCCATATGCTTATGATTTTAGTTTGTATTAGTTTAATTCTTTTTTCTAGTTTTGTTTTTCTTTCTCTAACTCTTTCCTCTACAGCTGTCATGCTCAGCAAGACCCAACTGGGCATGTAAGCACCTCTTATTTGCTCACCAAGGTGACAAAGAGGGTGCAAACAAATTGGCGACCATACTGGGGAGAAGGTATCAATTGCTACCTCATTTGGGTTTACTTTTCTCTTCTTTTAGTTTGTTTAACTTGCAAGTGCACAAACCGGCCTCTACCGACCTGCTAACCTGTCAATTCACAGGAGAATTGAGAGAAATCCATCCGGATTTTCTTTCTCGGCCATTTTTCATAGGTGCGCGGGTATTCCACCCCACAGGCACGCATCGTGCGCACATGCGCTTTCTTAACAACCTTTCTCTGCACACATGCGCTTTTTGACTCATTTTTGTTCGCGCGCCTGCGTTCTGTGCACACCTGTCTGCACTAGGGGCCACGCATATGATTAAAATTTCACTTTGTAAGTTCTTTGGATGTGGGGAAGGTCATCTTCCTTCTTAAATATGATGTCAAAAATGCTGTAAATCCACATTACACTTAGTCCCCTCATCATATAAAGGGGTTAGTCGAGCACACATAGGCACTTAGGAGGATAAAAATCAATTTCCCTTCTTTGCTTTTTGCCACATGGATGTCTTGTTTTGACATACAAACATAAGTGGACAATCATATTTAATCACATCTTAACTCACATTTGGGACTCGAAGTTGAAGCAACAATCATTGAGTATGCTCTTCTCTCGCGCCTCCAAGCGATCTTGAAAAACAGAAAAGGATTGTGAAAACAATCTCATCTCCCTTAACACAAGTTTTAAAACCTTTAGGAGAGGACAACGGCCCTTTTTGGTACCCCTCTTAATTTCATTTTTTCAAACACATTTTAAAACTTGTAACGGGCCCATACATGCCCACATGCTACAAAGATAGAATAGTGGTTGAAATTTTTCTTTCTTAGATCAAAACACTAGGAGAGTTTAAAGGTTTGTAACGGGCCCATACATGCCCACATGTTCAATCTAAGATAGTTTCATGCTTTTCTAGATTACCTCACAATAGGGAGATAAAGGATAGTAACGGACCCACATGTCCACATGCTAGCTTCCTAGGGATTTTGAATTCCGCAAGGTTGTACCAAAGACATATAGGTAATTAGGTAATCGAACTCTTGTAGGGACCAAGCAAAGTCCACATGCAGCAAGGTGACATCTAATTAACTA
>SNQJ01S0068131.1:0-22116 GCA_010110895.2 Picea sitchensis | reverse complement strand
AGCCGATGGTGATGGATGCTGCTGCTGCTGACAAGACAAAAGATGATGAATGAAGAAAAGGAGGGCCCTCCAGGGCCATGCTCAGGTCAATCCTGCTCTCGGTACTCCATGTCTACGGCCTGTGGGCCCCAAGACATGATCTCCTAGTTATCCGTAAAAAGTGGGGATAACAGGCCCTCTCTTTCTTATATATGTACCACACTTGGGCCTTCGGAGGACATTCTGCACATGATTATTTAGTTGCACATTTTTTGAGGCATATCACAAACTTTGAGGCATTGGTCATCCTCTTCAAGGCATGGACGGGCTGCTTTCATCCGCATGGACATCCTCTACGCTTGCCATGTGTCAAAAGCCAAGATGTCCCTCTCCTTTGGCACTTTTTTAATGCAATTCAACCACTAAAGGAGGGCTGACTTTATTTGGGGGCACTTTATGAGGACTTGGGGCTATTTTGAGCCTAATTGGATGATGTGGAGGATCTACTTGGATACATGATTTACAGGGCCCTAACTATTCATTTATTCTTTTGCTATGTAAAAGGTGATTGCGTTTTGTAAGGGTTGTCACACCCATGGTTTAACACACCTTACCCACATGGACCCTCTCTTTCTTATATATTTACCACATTTGGGCCTTCGAAGGACATTCTACACATGATTATTCAATTGCACATTTATTGAGGCATATCACAGATTTTGAGGCATTGGTCACCCTCCTTGAGGCATGGACGAGCTACTTTCATCCACATGGACATCCTCTACACTCGCCATGTGTCAAAAGCTAGGGCATCCCTCTCCTTTGGCACTTTTTTTATGCAATTCACCCACTAAAGGAGGGCTGACTTCATTTGGGGGCACTTCATGAGGACGTTGGGCCTATTTTGAGCTTAATTGGATGATGTGGAGGTCACTCATGTGACTTAGCACTCGATGGAGGTCACTTGGTACTTACCCCTTTGATGTGGATGCACTTTATGATCACCTTTTGATGGGTTGTTGAGCAAATTAGAGACGCTGTCCAGTTTTGAGGTTTTATTTTGGCTTGGGATGAGGTTGTCCCCCCTTCTTTAAGGTAGATGTTAGAGTTTGAGTGGCCAAGGATTATTTCTTGCCACATTTTAAACCCTCCCCAAGTCTTTTCAAGTGGAATGTTGTACCGAAAAGGCCAAAAGGGCCCTCTTAGACATTTGACGTCATTCTTGTTGTTGGGGGTTTTATGACTCACTTTTTCACTTAGAGGGTCACTCCCATGCTTCATGGAGGTGCCTTGACCTTACGTATGGACATAGTCATGCTTTGGAGACACATTTCAAGGATTTATGGACATTATTTGAGCATTTTTGGAGCACATTTTGTTGAATCCGTCCCCTTCTATGAGGGTTTTAACAATGTAATGCATCATTTAATTGTATTTTTGACTTAGTCCCCATGGATAATTTTAAGAATGGAAATTTATCTTAGAATGTAGAAACCTTGACAAATCTTACTAGTCTTTAGTATGCAAAGTATAAAATATTTGGTGATATTTTTGTAAAATATTCAAATTTCTAAGGATTTTATATAGTTTCTATAAAATTTGGGCTATTTTTAAGTTAAAATAATTTTTTTCTATAGAATTTGGGCGAATCATTTTTAGAAGAAATGGAAATTGACGTATCTTGTTTTTGGAAAAAGCATGGAAAATTAGTCCATGGGCGATATATAGCCCCTAAAATTTTCCCTGCTAGTCTTCGGGTTATGTGGATGACAAGTCGTTTTATTTTATTTCTTAGCCTAATTTTGGGGAATAAAGAGTGGAGAGGAGTTGAGAGCCTCATCTATAAATATAGACACACCTCTCACTCATTTTGTTGTGAATTGTTGAAGATTATTCTTAGAGCCATTTAATAGAAGACATTTACTTTGTGTGCTCTTGGTGTTAATTCTTGGAGCTCTATCTTTCTTGGTTATTCTTCTTGGCAATTTTAAAGACTATTGTGATTATTCAAGATTCTACATAAACTAGCAAGATCTATGCATTGAAGAGTTATCAACTACTTGGAGGGAGGACGTCTAAGGTTTGTATCTCTTCCTTCTACCCTAAAACGATTTGGTAAGTGCTTGTCTCTTGTCTTGATTAGTTCTATTCTCCTTGGCAAGGGTTTCTAGTATTCGTTTCAAGACTTTTGTTGATCTTGTTGGTGAAGGCTATTTCCTTGGGGAAACCCTTCTTGTAGGGCATTAGTTATCATAGTTTGTCTTAATTCGCGAGAGACTACTAGCCTTGTGGCCCTAGTCTCTAGTTCTAATCCATAAACAACGATAATTGATTTTTAGAGGGGCATACTTCTTGACTCCATAAGCCCTAGGTGGAGATAAGGCTAAGCCCTAACTCCCAACATTCACCAACCAAAACTCTACATTTTTAATTATTTCTTTATAATACAAAAATGCAAAAAAATATAAAAGATATAAATCATAAAAAATATTTAATTTATTGTTTAGAATAAAGCTAACGGTTTACTTTTACTTTCTAGATAGCTTTATCCAAGGGTTTGTGCTAAATTATTGATTTTTTAACCCTAGAAGGCAAATTAGCCCTTTTGGATTGTGCTTTATTGTCTTATCTAACATTCTTGTGGCTGATTTAAGGTGTTTATCAATTCTAGAAATTAATTACAGCAATAAAAATCAGAATTGGTGAAATCCTAGAACTAGGGTTTAATTCTAAAAGGTGAAATCTAGCCCTACCCTAGTTCATACTTCAATTTGTAATTGTTTATTAAGTTTTTCTAACACATTTTAACGATGAAATTCATCTCCTAAGTGGTTCATTACTGTTATATTTCATTTTGGAGATTTTTGGTGAAACTTTAGGGGGATTCACCACCATTTTTTGCAAGTTTGAGATAATTGCTTGGATATTATTCGTTTGCACTTGCAATTTATCATTGTTGGGCTGTTTTTGCAAGGTTTATTCATTGCCTTTGCCGAAGTACCCAAGATTCATCATTTTGAGTGGTTTTAAACACTCTTGGGGCACTTTTCCTCACCCAAAATCTGCAATTTCTATGTTTTTTGATCATAAATCATATTTTGGATGATTTGGACCACAACAAGTTAGTCCATTGTATGGCATACAATTAAGGTATAACTTAGGTATACCATTGGTTCTTGGTTTATGCAACAAGATCTCACTCTTGTGCGGTAAAAAATACTTGTTTCTTCATTTAGAGGGTGAAATCATAGTGCTGGTTTGTATTTTCTGCTGTAGAATATTTATTTCAGATCTCAACACTCTTATGATTAGCTCCTAACCCTCTTTATATTGTAGCTTTATTTCCCTAACACCTGGTTGAATACTCTTGAGTCTTAAGGCATTTGGCTACTTAGACATTGGTCTATCTAACATATATTGCGGTGTGTAGTTGGAAGGATTGGGATACCCCCCTTGGTCTCAAGGCGCTGGCTTAAAGTGAAGGGGAGATCGTGCTAAGGTGATAGTGGTGCATTTCCCGTATCGTGCTCTCCCCATAGCATCCCCCCAAGGGATACTAGTTTGGGTGGTAACATGTTGGATCATATAGTACTAACTATCTCATTTCTCACACATGGGTGAACTGTGGGTATGAAAATCATATGTGTTATCATAGTATTTGTACTTGTGCAAAGCCCTCCACAAGATCCCCAAATCTTGTGTAACTATGGAAGAATCTACCACTGTCACCTAAGTAGAGACTTCCCCTTGTTTTAGTGATGGAAGAGGTCCACCACAAGGGAGGCTTCCTTGGTGACCTCAAGGGATCAAATAGCAAGAAATAGCCAAGCCTACCGCCCCATATCGTGGTCACCTGTTAGTTAGGTCTAGGTCTAGGAGAGAGATGAAGGATAATGAGATAATTGTTGTATCTGTACGAGACAATAAACAACTTGCAACATCTATAAACAATTATCAATTTATAGAGTGCAAAAATAACCCTTTAGACACTAGACAAGTAATAAATGCTATGGCTGTTGCAAATTACAACAATAAACCAATCCTATAACAACAATAACTATTTTGCAACAATAGCAAGATAAAGTGCTAAAAAATGTAGCAATTTATCATGAAAAGTAAGCATTTATCAAGCATAAAATTATCCAATTGCTAGAAGTAATTTTTGAACAAGTTAACCCACTTGTACATGGGTGTTTGCAACAATTTGATGTAGTTTTCAGTGGCTGTAGCAAACTTTTGTTACAACAACAATAAATAGTTAAAGTTTGCTAGAGTTTTTTTTTCGTTTGTTTGTTAGTTTGTCCGTGACATGTGGTGCATCTAAGCCGTCAAAATCCCTGGGGATCGCGCCCGGCCTGAGCCACACCGACTCTTAACATGGCTGGATTTTTTGTCCCTGCAGGTTTCGAACCAATGACTTTAACATCACGGAGCGCCTTAACAACACACTCCGTCACCGACTGTCCTACACCTCGGGGACAAAAGGTAAGCGGGCTTGGCCCAGTTAAGCTTTGTTCCGCGACTAGACCACGTCCTTGCTCGAGTTTGAGCACAAGACTTGACCTTCGTTGCAAGAACGACTTTACCATCTAGCCGCCTCCGCCGACCTTATTGCTAGAGCTAAGGTTAGTAATATTAGTGAGATGTTTGAGAGAGTGAGAAAAATGATTTTAACAATTACTTTAGCCACAAGAACACTTCTAGACTAGTCTCGTTGTCCTTTAGGGCTTATGGTGTCTCAAATGTATTAGCTTGAAGATTGATCTAGATGAAACAAGAAAGGCAAAGCCCAAACCCTAAGGTGCAAACACACTTGGGCCTTAGGTTTTAGACTTTAAGGAAGAAGGTACCTAGAGTGCAAACACATTTGGGCCCTAGGTGCTGCTTTTCCCTTCTCCTAGCTTCACTTAGGTCAAGGATCAAAGTCTAGGGTTAAAACCCTAAAGTGCAAGCACTTTTGGGCCTTAGGATTTTAACCCTAACAAGGATGCTTCACAAATTTGGACAAATAAAACGTTGTGAGGAAGAGAAACACTTATGTCTTACTCTTAGGGTTTCAACAAAACAAAGATACTTGCAACAAGATAGCAATTTAACAATTAACATTTAGCAAGACAACATAAGATTGCAGAAAATTACATACTTCCTCCAAGAATCAAGAGCATCAAACTTTAATTGCAGAAATTATCCATCCAAATGAGCAAGCCATCCACAAAAACCCTCCTTCAAGCATAACACATAAGAGAAAAGAGCCAAAGAAGCCTAAGGAGCGGAAATTTCAGAAGTGCTCTCCACACAAATGTGAGGGAAAGTGATGATTAAAATGAATGTTAGCACTAGCCTTCTTATATGAGGCCAAACATAGTGCTTTGTCCACAAAACAAGTCAAATGGCAAATATAAGTTGGGACGACCCCTCAAGTAGCCTCTACAAAATGATAAAATGCAAATAAAACATCTTGAGTGTCGCACGTGTGGTGACGTCAAGCCTCCAAAGGCTAGGAGAAGGCCTCCCAATCCCATGTGGCAACATCTCAAGGTGCAAGGATGGCAAAGGGTGCATCTCATCGTCCATGGCCATACTCTATCATTAGTGGTGCACCAAGTGTCATCAAACCCCATCATGGTAAAACCCTAGAAGGTGGCATCATCATCAAAAGGAGGCTAACGTCAAGGGTCTAGGGTTCTTCGTCCAAGGTGGAGGAAGTTGCATCTCGTCTCTGCATGATGTTTGACTATCAGCTACTGCAACGTCCTCCATCAAGTGAGTAATAAGCCTTGGGGGTACACTGCCCAACATGTGGGATTTCAGCTCATTTTTGTGCCATCATGACCAAATTCCTAAAACCAAGCCCATCTGTCCATTGTCCAAGGTTCTGAAGATGTGAGAGCTCATGTTAGAAGGTGGCAAGTCATTGGATGACTCACTATTCTGCCATCATGACCAAATTTTTGTGCCATCATGACCAAATTTGCTAAAACCAAGCCCATCTGTCCATTGTCCAAGGTTCTAAAGATGTGAGAGCTCATGTCAGAAGGTGGCAAGTCACTGGATGACTCACTATTCTGCATCACACGTGCCAAAGTCCTGCAATAAGGGCACAACATCCTAGGTTAAAGCCTAGAACGTCCCTCAAAGAACCATGTCAAGGCCATCCAAAACAAAGTAGAATATAAGACAAGGTAAACCAATGTTCATAAGAGATATTAGTCCTTAAATCGTGCAAAGTAAGTTGTTACTTAATATATAAGCTATGCAAACAATTCACCTCAGTATCCCCTTCAAGCTTCACATCGGCCTAGGACCTCATGTGAGTTGGCAAGTTTGACTATGGGAGGGCCTTCATCCAACCCTATTAGGTGTGCCAACCAAGACAAGAAATAAGAGACCCAGGTAGAGGGATAGGTCCCGGGGGAAACAGTGAAAGAAAGCAACCCTTCAAGAGTAAGTGTGATAGTGGTATGAATTTGTGCTTCTTCATGGCTTATGGTGTCATTAAATCCATTTCTATGAGTGCCTTTGTAGAAGGAGCGCTTGCTGCTTGAGATACCCTTTCCTCGATACTTTTTACATTCTGAACCCCTTAATTGCCTTTTGATAGCCATTCTTTATTTTGCAAGTCCCCTTTATAGGTTTCATGCTTTTATTCTTTCATTTTCTTACTGGGCTATGGTCCTGTTATAATTGTGCATTCAATGCATTAGGACAAGGGGCGATTACCATTAGAGGGGGCAGAGCTCAAGCTAGTCTATGGCTTTTATCATTTTTTACATAGCATATACATATATAGTAGCTGCCGCAACCTTTGGGCCTTCGACCCCTTTTTCTCACAAGAGAATGGATCATGACCCATTAGCGAAGTTTGGTACACTGTGAGAGGCTCCAGGATGGAAAGTGTTAACTGTTAAGTATGGTGGGGAACAAAACGTTACCCTTGTGAGGGCCCCCCAGTAGTACCCCTTTTCCCTGGGTGGTGACAAAACAGGACTAGGGCACATAAACTGACCACCAAGGAGAAACAAGGCAACATACACAACTTCCCAAGCGAGTGATCCATTATCCAACTTTAACCAATGATCCTCATCCACATGCCCAACAAATTAAGTACAACACTTCGCATGAAATAAGGACTAACATACCTCATGGTGACACTGACTTACCATCTCCCACTCACTGAGTTGTCTGGATGTGATGAGCCATGGTCGATCTGTAGCTATAAAGGTATCTAAGGGGGGTTGCTGGGATGCCATCTGTGTACATGCTGATCATCATCATGGTTCAGGATCATTCTCTCCATTGTGGGCCATGAGACATGATCTCCTCTAGTTACCCCTAGGCATGGGGGGTAACAATATGCATTTATATTGTCCTTTCAATCGAGTTAGAGGACATCAATGGCTACTGTAAATGCCTTGTTTTCCATTGTTCTGTTTTCAAATTGAGTTACTAACCCTGTTTATTGGTAATAATAATTCACCTTCTTTACTAGTCTTTGAGTGTTTGGGAGAGGCCGTATGCAACCCCATAGCATTTGGAAATCACTCCACTGATAATTCATGGCATAATTCACCCATTTGATTAATAATCGAATCTATGCATGCTCTATTTGTTGGTATGGAGTATTGTCCTGAGTGCTTAGCCATATTTGATTGTTCTCTGCGGTTATTCCTCATCTACATACAACCCATACGTTCCCTAAGCTTGTGCATTTTGGCATCTACAACTATCCCTTCGTTCTGTGCAAGCATAATATACCAAAAGCATACCAACAATGCGTCCTCAATCTATGTTAGCGTTCAACCATTTCTTTACCACCATCGCTTTATTTTATTCGGTCACTATACGTCACTTTACACCCACAACAATTACATATGAATATCTAAATGTATATTGCTACAACATTTTTTTTGTAAGTTAGATTCTTTAAATTACTTGCTATAAAAAAATGTACATGCAGTCTACTGGAGATGAGTTTCCATTAGAGGAAACCAACTCATCACCAACCCAGTTCAAGTATAAGGTGCATCGCCAGGCCAAAAAATATGATAACGAGTTTGTAGAAGTAAAAATAGATTGAACTCCTAACTTGCATTGGCTTATAGCCATGAAACAAAAAGAGAAACTAAGAAGAAATAACATCTAAACAGAGGAAGAAACCTGGCCATCCAGCCCACCATCACCTTTACTGCCCAACAACAGAAGGATGGGCTTCTGGAGGAAAATGACATCTTGGGCCAACATGTTCGACTCTGATTGCTTCTGGTGCGAACTGGCTTGCATGGCGACCAACAAGGAGATTCGACGATCCCGGAGTTCAATGTGATAATTAAGTTCTACAATTTCTCCCCGCATTTCGAAAATCAACTGCTGAAGATTCCCCAATGAGTCCAGGCGGGAGGGAGAAGTGTCCCTAGTGCTTGCGTCCATGGAAAAGTGAAAAGAGCCTGAAGATTGAGTCGTTGCGTTGTAGCCTTCATAGGTCCCTGGATTGGGATGCATTAACGTGGAGGGAGAAAGCAGAGGAGGAATCCGTTGAGGAGCAAAGTTGAGGGAGTTACCATCTTTATCAAACAACTCGACCTTGCAGTCCAAAACAATGGTTGTCTCCTCGCTATGTTGCTTGCTGTTCTCTGCTAGGTGGTGGATCAGTGAGCCTGACGCTCTCCTTTTCCTGCCCCTGCCAATGGACCTAAGACTTTTCCGACGCAAATCTCTCGGTTTTCTTTATCCATTGGCTTTGCGTGATCGAGCACGCTCTCGTCGTCGCGTCATGGTGTTAGTAGGAGGAATTGACTTCACAGAGTTGCGGAGCACAATGTTACTAGACCAGAGCCAACAATGACAATCACAATGATAAACTTGGGGAAACATTCCATAAACTAAACATTCAAAATGACACCCTAAAGTCCTTTCACCTCTGCACAGACTGGGGTGATTAATTATCGCCCCTTTAACTCCCCAGTATCGGATATACATTCTTATGGTGTCAGCGTATCGACCCTCTGGCTTCTCGTACCAAATCCTCTGCTGCATAATTGTGTTATGGATTGCGTCTGGATTGAGCAATAAACGTGAGGTCTTATCCGTCTGAGTGCTTAGAGACTCGAGTTGCCAAGTGGCTCGGTCTCCCCTTCTAAAATTAATGTGCATGCTAATTGGATAATACCCCATCTGGGGCAGAATCTTCCTTCCTTGCTAATGCCTGACATTCCAGGAGGATGGGGTGCTCTGGGTTTTGGACAAAATTGCATTCAAGATCCATTTCTCTTCTGGAGACTCCGATATTGGCAAGCTGATCTGCTACCTTATTCGCCTTGCGACGAATATGAGAGGGGATCAGGACCAAATGGGGAAGGAGGAGAGAGCGCAAGATTTCCTAGATTGCTTAGAAGTCTCCAGCTCGGGGAGATCTTGGCTGGTGCTGAGCCATTGATAAGTTTGGAAAGCACGACCAAGATGACCTGAGAGTGCCTTTCTACAATGAGTTGAGAGAAACCCTGGGCAAGAGCCCCACCTGAAGACCTCTGATTAGAGCCTAAAGCTCTGTTGCATTATTCGAGTCATAACCAATACCACCTGCAATAATGTGGAGGATGTGGCTCTGATCATTTCGGAAAACTGCACCAAAACTCGCTGGGCCTGGGTTGCCCTTGGAGGCTCCATCAAAATTGAGTTTGCAAAACCAAAAGGGGGTCTGGACCAATGGCTAGGACTGCAATTGGCTAGGGGGCGAATAGGACGCGGATCAGGATCAGGATCAGGTGTGAGACGAAGGTCCCATTCCCAGAAAATATGTTGTTCATTCGGATCACACTGGACATCCTCCGCTGTCCATTTGGAAATTTTGACAGTTTCTAGAATGCTCCTCTCAAGGATATCCTAGATGTCTCCCCAAGGAAGCTCTGTGGAGTGGAATATTCTTCTATTTCGTTCTTTCCAAATTTGCCACAGAATAAAACCCGGTAGTAGCTGCTAGATTCTGTTGAGAATGGGATTTTTGAAGGGTGTTGGTCCCCAACCTGCCACTGTGTCAATGACGTTGTTCCTTTTGCGGTTTGAGGTGCGCATGATTTGAGCCGCTTGATCCCATACTTGTGAATTGTAGTGGCATTGGTTCAAAAGTTGTTCAAAGGTTTCCTTCGTTTGAAGACATAGAGGGTAGACTGAGGGCCCTATGAAGCCTCACTTTCACAAATTGTCCCAGGTGAGAATACTTTTGTGAGCTACTAGTCAAAGGAAGGTGTTGACTTTGGGCCAGAGGTTTGATCGCTAGATATTATTCTATATTGGTTCCTTGGGTAGTTGATTGAAGGAAGCCTTCATGCCATATGCTTCCCGAATAGAGAACGTGCCTTTAGGAGAATATCCCCATTTCATAATGTTGGGTCCATGATTGAGTCTAATTTTGTGGAGAGTTGCTTCATCTTGCCAAGGCCCTAGCTCTATATTGGATGGAATATCGAGCTCCGCATGAGTAGTTTTCCACTCTCTCCATTGAGTAGGGAGATTGTTGATTTTCCAGTAGTTGGCCATATGCTTCAATCTTTCCTGGTTGACGCTTGAATATAAATCATTTAAATGTTGATGTTGTGTGAGGGGAGGCATTTGCTGCCAAGAGTCTGTCCAAAAAAGGGCATTATGTCCACGGATTTCCCAAAATGCATGGCCCTGAATAATGGATTGGTTCTGCTTTGCTGTATTCCAGATCAAGGAGCCTTGCATGCACCCATTCCATCTGATAAGCTCCTCCTCCTCTATCTTAGGGGTATATTTGCATCTCTCCATAGTTCGACCCAAAGATCATCGGGATGCTTGAGCCATCGCTACCAAATCTTGGCCCCCATAACCTGATTAAGAGTATGTGGGTCTCTTAGGCCCATACCTTTTGCATGCTTTGGTTTACAAAGTTCACCCCAATTGACGAGAGCCCACTTGCGCCCTTCCTTTGCGCCTTGGCAAAGGAATGTTGAAATATTGGCCAATACTGAGAGGGGGGCGGGTGAATCAGTATTGCTTGCTTTTCAATAATTTAATAATATATTAATTATTAAACTTATTAATGACAACAATTGATCAACAAGAATGTACTGAATACAAAAATTAAATATAACAACTATGAAAGGTACAAGTTACAACTGTGTGAGAGACACCGATCTCTCTTTTTCTGAGCACCAACTCAAGGAGACACCAATCCCCTGTTTCAGAGCACCAACTCTAGGAGGCACCAACTCTCTTGTTTCAGAGCACCAACTCTAGGAAGCACCAACTCCCTGTTTTTAGAGCACCAGCGCAGGGAAGCACCAACTCCTTGTTTTTAGACTTCAATCTGTAGAGGATACCAATCCTCTCTTGCTTCTCCCTTCCACCCTTACTTCATGAACGTCTTCAACTTTCTTCCTTGGACTTTGCTTTTGCTTTTGATCTTCTGATATAGACCACATAGACACTTTCCTTCTTACCATTTTTCTCTATTTATATAGTCTCTCAAGAGGTATATGGTATTGAAACAATGTGTCTTTTTTTAAAGGAGAAAATGAAACCAATGTGTCTTTTTAATAATAAAACATTGCACCTCTTCATTTAATTAACACAAATGCTGACTTTTCTGTTTATTAATTGATGTTAATTTAAAAGGCGTCCAAATTAGACAGTGATTTTCGTACGAAGATTCTGGAGCGATGTAAACGAATTTTAAAATTCTATGACATGGGTTTTGTGCAAAACATGCCCAATTAGTCGACACATGGTTTTTTCCTCAGAAAATGTGCAAGGTGGACAGTACATGAGATTCTTTGAAGACATTTTTTCTAGATTTATTGTTGCAGCTGCCTTCTAAACTTGTCAAATTGTCAAATGAAGCATCCTCTTCAACAACAGAGATTTGGTCACAGATCCACATTCCTCCTTTATCAACAAGCTAACAGAGTGGACTCGAAAATTATAAGAGCAAATTTTAAATGACGTCTTCCCTTCCACATCTGTGTTGACTCAGGTCAAATTTTCACGTCCAATCTTGTAGTGTGGAGTTGCAATGAGTTGCAACACTCATCCTGTAGCGTGGAGTTGCAGTGTAGGAGTTGCAACGAATTGCAACACTGATCTTGTAGCATGGTGTTGCAGCGTGGGAGTTGTAGCGAGTTGCGACACTAATCTTGTAGCATGGAGTTGCAGCGTAGGAGTTGCAACACCAATCCTGTAGCGCGATCCGACAATTTCTAAGTCTTTGATCCAGTGATCTAACGATCACAATGAGATGTCTGATGATTTTCCTCACACCTTCTTGGAGGCAATTCTCATAAAAGATCTTATATGCCTTGAGAGACGATCTTTTGGCCTTGCTTTCATTCACTTGAGAATGGATGACAATGATCTATAACTTTTATAACAAGATTCTTCAAGGACTAAGTAATGAAGGATCTGTGAAGCACCCCCCTTGCTGAGTTTTTTATACCAGATCCTCGACACATGTTGTATTCTATTGAAGCACCAGATTTGACCCTTTCTTCTTGTATTTAGAGCACAATAACTTCTTTTTGAGGTTCCATTGTAAAGGTCTTCCAGTGATATCTTCATGGAGTGAACAAGCCCTTCACTTTTGTTCAATTGCTTCTTCTGTGAATGGATGCAAGTAACATAATTCAACATAAACTTTTGCTAGGATACTGATACGAATACATAAATATTAATCAAGTTCTCGGTGACCATATTTATCCTCTTTCCATCAATGCCAACAACATACATTGTGTCCAATATTGACCATATTGCCCCCCTTTGACATCAATGCCAACACCATAACATCATGTCCGACAAGGAATTTAAGATGACTGTTCTTTATGGTATTGAGAACTGATATAGGGGCGATCGGGGCTGAAAAGATGTACAAAGGAATTGTTTGTAGAACCGATTTTAGGAGAACCAAGCGGCCTGCAAGATTGAGAGTATGAAAGGTCCAAGAGTTCAACCTTTTTTCAATGGCTGTAAGCTTTCCCAAGAGCTATTCCTGAGTGCATTGTCGATGAGAGGACCACCTGGATATTTGGATGGAAGGGAGCTTTGACTAAAGTCCTGGATTCTAGTAATGAAGGTTTGGACAACACGGGGGGTATTAAAGAAAAAGATTTGGGATTTTTCAGTGTTGAGTGAAGTGCCCGAGGCCTCACTAAAGGCATTGAGGATCGCAAGGATACGACGAGCCTCACGGGATGAGGGGGTACCCATCATCATGGTATTGTCAACAAATTGACTATGGGAGATAGGGGGTTAAGGCCATGCAAGGTGAGACCTTTTAAGGATCCATTTGCGACGACGACCTTGATGTCGCGGTTGAAGCCTTCCGCCATGATAACAAAGAGAAAAGGGGGAAGGGGATCACCTTGATGAATGCATCAGGAAGGGGAAAAGGGCTTGGAAGGAACACCATTAACTAGGATTGAGAAGAAGGCAGAGGAAGTGAGGTTCATGATCCAGTTGACCCACTCCTCGCTGAATCCAAAGGCTAGAAGCGGGGAGCGTATGTACTGCGAATTGATCTTGTCAAAGGCTTTTAAAAGGTCTAGTTTGATAAGCATGCCAGGGGTGCCTGAGGATTTCAATGAGTGGATAACCTCATGGGCTAGAATGACACTGACCAATATTTGGCGGCCCTTTACATATCCAGAGTGTTCATGCGAAATGATGAAAGGAAGAATGGGTTTGAGTCGAAGACCAATTACCTTGGTTAAGATTTTGTAGATGACGTTGCAGAGTGCAATAGGCCATAATTGCTTGGGATGTGAGATGCTCTCCTCTTTTGGGATCATGGTGAGAAAAGTAGCGTTTAAAGTCGGAAGCACCTGACTTGAGCTTCACGAGTCTTCGATCAACTGCCAAACTTCTTCCTGGACGAGGTGCCAACGATGCTGAAAAAGATCCATAGTGAATCCGTTAGAGCCTAGAGATTTGCCAGTTGGCATTTCCTTGATCGCCAAGTCCAGTTCCTCCAATGTGATTGGCCTCAAGAGAGCAACATTTTGTTCATTGGAAATCAAAGAGGGAATATGTCGTGTGATCTTGGCAATTGCTTTTGATATATCCTGACATGATTCAGTAAGGAGGTCTTGATAGAAGTTTACCAATTCTTTCTCAATATCTGTGTCATGATTCCCTGTCCATGTGCATCCTCAAGTCGAGTGATGCGATTCACATGCCTTCTCTGGATCATGGATCGGTGAAGGAATTTGGAGTTTTTTTCCCCTTCCTTGAGCCACTGTACACATGACTTTTGACGCTAGAGAATCTCTTCCTGGGCATATCTCTCCTCCAACTATTGCTTGATCTATGTCTCTGCCTCCCTTAGTCGTTCCAAGCTTCCCTGTGCGATAATCTCCCGTTAGATTTGATTCATTTGCTGTTCCAAATCTCTTTGAGCTTGGAAAATGTTGCTAAAAGCGTGCTTGTTTCAGTCCTTTAGATGTTGTTTGAAGTTCTTCATCTTCTGTTGAAATCTATGCATTAATGATCCATAAGAAATTGTTGCCTCCGACCATCATTGTTGGACATTCTCCTGGAAGTTAGGATGAGTCAACCAAAATTTATCAACCGAAAGGGTTTGCGGCATAGAGTGCTTGTAATAGCCAACCAAAGATGGATTGACCAATGACCTGACCTCGCCACAGTGAAAATACTTGCTTTCATAAGAAATCCGTCTAACATCAGGAGTTCATAGATTAGAAACCTGTACAAGCGACATGCAATTTGTTGAGATCTCGATCTTCTATTGGACCAGGTAAAATCACCATTGATGTTTTCCAGATCAATCAAGTGAAGGGTACGAGTTAAGGCTTTAAAACCATCACTATCTCCTTCCAGCCTACGGTTGCTTCCCCCCTTCTCTTCTAGGGATAGGATGATATTGAAATCTCCCCCTATGATCCACCGTTGGTCTCTGGTAATATCACTTAGGCCTTCCAGATTTTGCAGAAAGGAGAGTTTTTTCAGATTGAATGTGGACCATATGCATTCATGATGTACCCTTCTTTGTCTGAGCCAATGGCTTTGTAGCTTGCTGAAATAGTTCATTTGGTGGTAAAGAAATTGTTTAGGATGATTGTCGCCAGGTTCCAAAGAATAGCGAGTCCTCTTGCCGATCCTTTTGGAGTCTGTATGAATAAAATGGCCTTGCTTCCAACAACGCATCAGAATGGATTTAACCTCTGTTCCAACACATTTGGTTTCCTGCAAAAAAAGAATGTTAGGGTTTTCCTCCATGATACGATTGCAAATAAGTCTTTGTTTACTTCTTCCATTAAGTCCATAGATATTCCATGAGATGATCTTCATGACGAAGAGTGGGGGGGGAATGGGGGGAAAACTCTCAGAGATCAGCTAGATCCGACCCGAGTTAACCATGAAACTGCCAACCTCTTGAACGAGTTGTTGAGTAGATTTTCGCACGCGCTTTTTTTCCTCCTTAGATTACTTGCGAGGATCCTTGAGGGGATCCCGATGTATTCCCAAGCCCACCCCAGATCTAGAAGTAGCTCCAACTGTAGAGTTAAGGATGACCTTGTGCACCTTTCAGAGCTGATATGAGGGTAGAGAGAGTAGTTGCTATTTATGGTAGGCTTCTTCCAGACCTACCAGGTCTATCCCCGCTAATTCTCTTTCGTCTAATTCAATCTCCATATCGCCTCCATCTTCGGAAGTTTGGTCTTCACCTTGAGGGATGCTCTCTGGTGCATGAATGATTTACTCTAGAACTGGTTCTAGATTTCTTCAACTTACGTCCTTGACAACGACGCCATTTCAGATGTTAATTCTCAAGATGTTCTAGGCTATTGTTGGAACGATGACGAGTCACCCCAAGAGCTATAAGACTCAGGGTGAGCCTTAAAGCTATATTTGCAGTAAAATAATTGTGCAATATTTGGGAAGTTTTTCCCTCTTTTTTTTTCAAAACTATAGGACTTCAAACAAACTCAGCTCGGATCACAAATGCTCTCAACTCTCAGAGGCATGTGTCTACGAGTGTTTCAGACAATCAAGCCTTAAAGGAGAATGGAATGATGAATTAGAAGATAGACAAAATAAACATACATGGCACTGCTGAGAATGAATCCTATAGCTTATAGGAAAGAACGTGTTGAGCAATTAAGAATTCAACAGCTCTAACATGTGTATACAGAGCATTAAAAACATGCTTCAAATAGTAAATGACAAGAAATGGTCATACATTCAAAGGAAATCACTCTTGTGTCATAACTAAACATCATACAGGAACACTGAATATGGTGAACAATTACTTGTCCGAGATTTTATAAATCAGATCTGATACAAGGAAAGCAAAATGGGAGGAGATGCTTTACAAGAACACACATACTATAAGGAAAGTAATTACAGACTGAAACATAACATAGGGTATGAATCTTTTGTTGCTTGCTGCATTTCCCACTAGTCTATGCTAAAAAATTCTGATCAAACAACTCTGGTTATACGAAACTCTTCAATTCCCCAAAGTGTCGACCTTGGCAATGAGTGCCTTCATCGTCTTTTATTCCTCTCGCTCTTTCCCTAAACTACTTCTTGAAACCACTTCTAGCTTCTTGAAACTGTTTACTGCTTCTTGATTCTTGAATGGTTTTTCCTCTAAGTGAAACTGTAAAAATTACTTTTACTTACTGAAATCTGCAATGCTGAGATTGTGGAGCAGCTGGAGATTTTCTATCCAGAATATCCATCACGCCCTACTCCTTAAAAATCCCTGCAATTATTTCTTTTGTTGGCCAGATGCTCGAAATCGGATTTGCAGAAATCACGTGACTCAACGACCACCAGATCTATTTGGGTGAGCAATCGTGATTGTTGATTGGAGGGTGACCTATCTGAGCGGTCGAGGATTGAGTCCCAAATAGGGCTCCGACGAGGGAGACTTCGAGCTAGTTCATCGGAGAGAGACTTGTTGGAGGTGTAGTGATGAAGCTAAACAAGGTGACTTCGACGAGGGGGCCTTCGAGCATGAACCTCGACCATTGATCTGGATCAGGAGATAATTGAGAGCCGTTGATTTGGCCGCGACCGAAAGAAAAATTAGGCTAAGGCAAATATTACCCTGCTGACATCAGCCTGGACATGTGGTGCCTTTTTATTTGTCCTCATTGGCACTGATGTGGCAGGCAGGTGGGACATGTGTCACCCATTTTTGGTGTGTTGACTTGTGCATTTGTTGAGTTCCACATGTCCACGTGGTAGTCGCTGGTTGGCCTTGAAAGTGTTCCGCTGGCAGGCTGACGTGACACCAGGCCAAGACACTTCGAGGTCTGAGAGCAGATCTGGACCGTTAATCGATCCCACTTGAAAGAGGTCCAAGAGCAGATTTGGACCATCCATCAAAGGGTGCCCATCAGAGTGGTTGGGGTCTGGGCTTCAAACAGGACTCTGACGAGGGGACTCCGAGCTTGCATCTCGACTGTTGATTTGGAGCTACAAGGGGAATCCGTCGACGTATGAGAGCCGTCGATTCGGCTTGACCAAGAACCCAAAATCGGCTATGGCATAAACAATATCGCGTTGACATGTCCTTGACATGTGGCGACGTTCTATTGGTCTTTGCTGGCACTGACGTGGCCAAGATACTTGACACGTGTCACCCGGATTTGACATGCTTTTGGGCACCTTTGGTGGGTTCCAAGCATCCACGTGGCAACTTCAGATTTTCCTAACATGTGCCGTGCTAGCATCGACTTCTTGCCGACGTCACTTGGGACACACATCCATCATCTGGACTGCTGAGGGTGCCCATCGGAGTGGTCGGGGTATAGGCTTCAAACATGCCTCCAATGAGGGGATTCCGAGCATGAACCTTGACTGTTGATCTGGAGTTGTAAGAGGAAATCCAATGACACATGAGAGCTATCGATTTCTCTCGATCGGGAGCAAAAATCGGCTAAGACATATGACTTTTTCATTTGTGCATGTTGACACTGAGGTGGGAGGCATGCAGGTGTGACATGTGTCACCTATTTTTGATATATTTACTTGTGCATTCGGTGAGTTCCACATGTCCACGTGGCAACCGTTGGTTGGCCCTTACAGTGCTTTACTGGCATGCTAACATGACATCTGGCCAGGAAGTTTTGAGATCTGAGATTAGATCTGGACCGCCGATCGAAGGTGCCCAATCAGAGTGATCAAGAGCAAGGTTTTGAGAGGGACTTTGACGAGGGGACTTCGAGCTTGCATCTCGATCGTTGATTTGGAGCTGGAAGAGGAAGTTCGACGACACATGAGAGCAGTCGATTTGTTGGGGTTCGCAAAACTACTGGTGCCTGGCTTCTATCCAATGGTCTCATAGCAAGCCCCCTGGCTAAAAGACTTAGGGCCCTTTCCGGTGCAATAAGTCCCTTTTGGATCTCCGACAAGCACCCGAGGGCTTAAAACTTGCCTTAGGCCCAAAAGGCATGGAGTTTTTTCCATTTTCTTCAATTTGCCTTGATATAACTTGGAAATTTTAAGTTAGAGGTCCTTGAAGCTCTTCCTTCTGCTACTAACTTGCACAATCTTGGCCTTATAACCTTGATGAATCCTTCAAACTCCTGGCAGGAGCAAAAATGTTACTAATAGATATAATGTGTGGCTACGACCAAGTGATGTATATGCGAAATGTATTTCTATGTTTTAATAAATAAAATGTGATGCCAGTTACTAAGGGGACGTGGACAGAGATGGGGATTGAATTAATCCAAAAGGGAGGGGAAGGTCTAGGGGAATACCTAAGAGGGGTCTAAGGGGGAATTGCCCATGATATTAATTCAACCCATTTTCCTAAATTTGCTATTGGTATATGAACCTTCTAATTTCTGATTGAGTGTTCCCAAAGCCAATCATTGAATGTATGTAAGAGGGTGGGTGTGAGTATTCCACATGTGAATGACCTCAGTGGGGCTTGGGGACGTTACACTATTAATATGAAATGAAGATTACAGAGTTCTACATAGCTTCTCACAAGCTCACACTGCAAGGCTCTCTAACTAGAATACATAGGCAATCTCATCAACCGTACTAGCTATTTTCCCTTGTCTTTCATAGAATAAGAGAAAGGTGGAGTTACAAATAATTGATAAAACGACCTCGACCGAGCTTGGGGACGTTACACTATTACTATGAAATGAAGATTACATAGCTTTACATAGCTTCTCACAAGCCCATAGTGCAAGGCTCTCTAACTAGAATACATTGGCAATCTCATCAACCATACTAGCTATTTGCCCTTCTCTTTCATAGAACAAGAGAAAGGTGGAGTTACAAATAAATGATAAAACACTAGCATCTGGATTGGAGTGCTCCACCTTGATAAGTTCAAACCCCAATCCTAACAGAATGTGCCCTCCTATGAAGAATAACCACCAACAATTAATGCTCCTCGTATGTAAGAGAATCTTCCCCAAATAATGTGTCCCTTGTGTACTAATAATAGGCAAGCACATATCAAATTTTGCTACGCAACCTCCTTCATGCAACTACTCCAGTAGTGCACCCCATGTGCCAAGAATAGATAGGCACATGTTAACATGTGCCATTTACACTCCACATGCCTAGTGTTGAGAAATATAGCTCAGACAGGAAGTTCTTCACAAGTTCAGTGTGAACATGCGATAAGTAGTTCAAGATATTTCTATTTTTGAAAAGTAGTTCTATTTTTGAAAAGTAATTCTACTTTGTAATTCACTTTAGTTAAAAAGTGAAAAGTCTTATATTTAGCAGTTGAGTCTAAAAAGTGTATTTCACACATTCATGACTTAGACTAGGTGTAATCTCAAAGATAGATTAGGGTTTTAGTCTCAACTAAAAGTATAAAGATGGGTCAAGATGGAGTTCATGCACACAATTGAATAGTTCATCAGGTTGTGTGAGAGAGAGAGAGCAGGGATTCAGGCGGTGGTGAATCTTGGTAGCAGGTAGTTCTGTACAGGTTGCAGAACAGTTCCGTACAGTCGTGCAGAACAATGCCATACAGTCGTGTGGAGCAATGTCATACAATTGTACAGAACATTTCGGTATAGATGTATGGATGTCCATACAGTTGTACCGACATGTTGTAAAGAAGGCCATACTTCTTAGGCAGGTTGTTTTGATCAGTTAACGGTGATTTCATTAACCGTGCAGCTGCTGTTTTTTGGCAGTTTGTGGAGGTTTCCTTGTATGTTTTTTGAAGGAATGAAAAACTGATTTTGAAGGAGTAATTACCTGTGTATGTGTGAAACTGATTTTATGCTTTCGCTATGTAATTTCCAGCTATTGTGTGATTGATGCTATGGTCTGAAATTTAATTTCAGCATTAATTAAATTCAACAATTTACTTGTTTAATTGAGATCATAAGGACGTTAGTCATCTAGGCTTGGTTTTTTTTACACCTAGCACACTTCTCTATATAACTACTCAAGTAGTGAGCCCCACACATGCTAAGAATTGGCATTTTCCTAGCATGCTCCTCCATGTGGCCTAGAACACTCCTCTATGTAACGAGTCAAGTAGTGTGCCCATATGTGCCAAGAATAGGTAGGCACATGCCAACATGTGCCGAGCACACTCCTCCACATGCCTAGCACACTTCTCTATGTAACTATTCAAGTAGTGCACCCCACATGTGATAAGAATATGTAGGCACATGCCAACATGTACCTAGCATGCTCTTCCATGTGGCCTAGTGTTAGAATTCAAGGGAAAACTAGAACATAAATATTCCTTTTAAATTTATTCAATATAGACTATAGTAGATATAGATCAGCAGTCAAATCAAAATTTCTGAAGTAGATCAATCATAGAAATAATACAATGGATCTGAACATATAGAAAACATTTCTAAACTAATTCTGAACATGAACAGATCTGATAAGCAAAACAAAATCTGAACATTAACTCAAATAAAGAATAGATCTATCTTAGATGCATGCTGTTGTCCTCTCTTATGTATGCTCAGTAAAAGTTTTAATGGTCATGGATCAAACCCACAAGGGCAGATCTCATCATGACCTCAGTGAACAGTTTTGCCAAGTAGACTTAAGGTAGATGACATAAAACCAAACAGCCCAACACCAGACAGGAAGGGGTTGAAATAAAAGATACCACTGTCAAACTAGGGGCTGAAAGAAAGGCCACTAACAGCCCTACAAAAATTCTGTCCAAGAAGGACTGTTACAGCCTAAGTCACCTAGTTCGAGTTCGAATTCGAATTCGAGGACCTGGAAGTTCGACAAAAATTCGGCACTACAAATTTCCGTGATAAAATTCGAATAGTACAAAATTTAAAAATAAAAAAATATATGTAATAAATTGAAAATATATGCAATTAAACCCATATGATATAACTGAAACCCACTGCAAGGAAACCCAAACTTTGGTCGAAATTAAAAGTTGTGTTGACAATCACCATCGAATGTCGTGCTTATAAAACCTTTCCTACAGAAAAATTAAATGTACTTATTATTTCTAGTATATGAAAAGTATCATGTACATTTGAATGACATGTGACCTTCCTACAACTGTATTATTTTCTAGTTTTTTGTGTTTAACTTAGCATTGCTTTGAATAGATAAAACAACAATAATCATCATGCTTTCATTCTTTTCCTGTATAATTCCCTTTTCACTTTAGTTAATATAGTAACATGCAAGTTAATGGTTCTTTTTTAGTTTCAGTATTTTTATCTGTTCACTTTTTGTTTTGCTCAAGCAGTGATTATATTGCATCAATTCGTAAATGAGATATAAATAAATCTTGGCCATTTCCTCAACACTTAATTAATTTAATGGAAACCCTGGTCGAAATTCTGCAAGGAAACCCAAACCCTGGTCGAAATTTAAACATAGATATATAGTTTTTATATTCGCAGAATTTCGACCTTAGGTTTCCTTGGTGATTGGGCTGAGTCGTCTGCAGCTCCAGCGACCAATTTGCGTGGAAGAGAGTTGAGTGCAACATCGGGTGAAGGAAAATGCTTCTGCGCGGAGGCAATGGGAAATATGTGTTGAAATAATGTAACTGCAAAGAGTATTCTTATTATTATTGATATATTATTTATAGGATTAATCCCCATTGTGGATTAATCATGTCGGTAATTGTATTAGGACCAAATCCCCTTTTGTGGATTGGTCAATAGACAA